>CAUYON010078182.1:0-51719 GCA_963573935.1 Arctocebus calabarensis | reverse complement strand
CTGAGGCAAGAGAACCACCTAAGCCTAGGAGTTGGAGGTTGCTGTGAGCTATGATGCCATAACACTCTACTGAGGGCAATAAAGTGAGACTCTGTCTCTTAAAAAAAAAAAAATAAATAAAAATAAATGCTGGCAATAGGGAAATTCTGGGAAATCCTCCTTTCTGTAGTTCCAAACCTCACATGACAAGCCTGGTCTCTCTCCAGGCTGGAGAAGGGAGTGAGAAGTGGTTTGGGGCTGTTTTTCAGGAAGAAGTTGCCCTTCTCCCATTCTCTGCTCCTACCCTGTCCCCCTGTACCATCTTCCAGATGAGAACTGCAGCTCGCTCTTGCCTTGTGTACAAACCCTCAGCAGTTGTGGAGGGGGCTGGGCTGGTGGCTGGAGACTCTCCTTGCTCACTTCCAGCTGTTTGCAGCATTTCCTTGGACTCTGGTCTTTCAACTTTTGGGACTAAAAAGAGTGATAAAAGATTAGTACTAGTCAGGATCCTTGAAATGATCTGAGGAGGACCAATGTCATTATTCTACAGGGACAAAACTAGACCCCAAAGGAAGAGTTTGCCCCAAACCCCCTAAGGAGTTAGGATACAACCTAGAAAGATGTGTTAGGAAACTTTTCTCTTTTACTTTGTCACAATGGAGGACACTGGATTTTGTTCTTTGTTCTTAAGGTATAACATCTTTTGTTGTTACTCTGGAAATCTTAGGCTTCAAGCTTAGTTAAAAAAACAAAACAATTAAGAGGTCCCGACAAAACTGCTGGAAAGCATGGAAGGTGCTACTAGTAATGAGCATATTTGTTGAGAAAGTTATTATAAAAGTTATGCTTCTTTGTCAGGGTGGGCAAGGGCAAAGGACAGCCGGCCATCTACTTGTGTTTCGCATAGGAATGACAGTGGTAGCGGCCATCTGCTGAGCTTTGCTCTTTGGAGTCCTAGAATTTCAGAGCTGGAAAGAGCAGTGTCCTTTCTTAGTGCCTCAGTTTGGTGACACTGCTGGGAGGCGGCTATGCCCCTCATACTTGAAGGCACTGTTGAGTCCTGATCCAATACTCCTGAGTCTCTCCACTGCTGCTCTCCTACTGGTCTGGGGTTCCACCTGTCATGGACACTGCTGCTGGGAACAGTGATAGTGGGGAAACTTGTATGTCCCTTTGGATATGTTTCTACCAGACCTTTTCTTGATTGGAGAAAACTAGGACTATCCATGACCAAGGCAGATGAGAGCTTCCAAGAAGGAAACCATCTGAAAGGGCTCCTAATACTTCTCCTTCTCCTGGTGTTAAATCTGGGAAATGTTCGCATAGATTAATATTGAAGGCAAGGTCAATGAAATGGTGAGGGAGTGTTTCTACCACTGCTGAGCACAGGAGCGGTTGTGTCATCAAGTATATAGAGCCTCTCCTATATGTCAGGTGCTGTGCTAGGCTCCAGGGGATGCGAAGGTGAGCACATAGACACTGTTCTGCTAGCTCCTGTGTCCTTACGGTTCAGACACTACTAAATATCTATTTCCAAATTGTGGATGGTGAAGTGAAGGGAAAAGCTTGAGTGGTTGGAATAACAGGGAGCCTTGACTGTTACTTACAGGAGGATCAGAGGAGGCCTCTGCGGAGAGAGGATTGGTAAGAGACTGCAGGGCCTGTGTGCACAGGGTCCAGATTAGGGAAGTTGGGGAAATGAGCCAGGGATAGTATTCTGCACAGAATGCAAATACATGATAATAAGATTAGGAGGTGGGCAGAGGCCAGACATTGCATATCCTTGGAAGGATTTCAGATTTTGTTCCAATGGGAAATGCTCAAAGTTTTAAGCTGTGGATCAGTGGAGTCTGGCTAGGGATGGAAAATGGATGAAGAAGTAAAAGTAGATTGGGGGGTTGTGGCTACCGGGTCTAGGGCCAGGGGCAGTGGGAGGGACATGACTGGCCACGTGAGGTGTGTGGAGAACAAGAGATGAGGGTAATGAACCCTGGTTCCAGGGATGTTGTCACAGGCATTTGAACTCAACCATTCTGAAAAGAACTTTCCTCTTCTCAAATAATCGTTTTCCCTGATCTGTACCATTCTCTAGAAATAAAATTAAACCTCTTTTTATAATTTTAATTTTTAGAGTTTTTTTTTTTTAAGACACAATCCTTTCACATCAATTTCCTATTACTGGTCTTTCATAACAACTTTGTCTATAGAGCAAAGTTTTCTTTGTAAGGGCTGCATGGTGCTCCCTGACATGGCCCGATGCCTACTTCATTTAACCCAGAGGCCTTTACTCTCATTTTTCTTCTCTTTCAGGTTGACCAGTATCTCTACCACATGCGCCTCTCCGATGAGACCCTTTTGGAGATCTCCAAGCGGTTCCGCAGGGAGATGGAGAAAGGGCTCGGAGCCACCACCCACCCCACTGCATCAGTGAAAATGCTGCCCACCTTTGTGAGGTCCACTCCAGATGGGACAGGTACTGACCTGGGGGGTGGCGCTGGGCACTTCATTGCTGAGGGGAGGTTTTGTTGGCTTTGCTCAGGGACCCAAGAAACCATGTGTGAGTGAAGGGTCCTTGGTTTTAAGCGTCAGAAACCAGCCAGGAATAGAACAGAAAACTGTGGGAGGGTGTAGATGGCAACCTTGGCAGTTGAGGGAGAAGCTGTGCTTTTTGCTTCCCACCTATGCGCAGAGAAAGGCCACTTGGCTCGGTTTGGATTTGACAGCCCCACTGAAATTGCACACGGTGGTGGCGAAGAACCACTACAAACATGCCTCACATGGTCACAACCATAGGCCATGGCAGGCGCTCTCTGTCCCCAACTGGCACCTTCTTATAGGCATGCTGGAGAAACAGTGCCACACAGATTGTCCTAGGTTGTTTCTTGAACCCCATGAAGAAAGTACTAGAAGTCTGAATACACTTGGGGAAAATGTGAAAAGCCACTGTGCATACAAAGCAATTAAAGGCTCTTAAGCCCTGCAGTATGAACCTGTTAAGCTTGGTTTAATCCTCTTATTTGGATACAGAATCCTAATTTCACAGTACAGCACCCAGAGAGTGATTTAATTATAGGGAAGAAAAGGGCTATGGTCAGAAAGGTGTGGGACAGGCCAGATTGCAGAAGGCCTTGTGAGCAAGCCTAGAACACCGAGGCTTTCAGTAGGTGCTGGGGAGTAAATGCCAGGTTGTGAGGGGTGTGAGCAGAGCTCTCTGTGAGGCATCCCAATATCTGCAGAGTGAGGGGGGTCATGTGAGGCTGGGAGAGCACAGACGTGGCCCTGGCGGGTGGTGGCTGGCAGTGGCAGATGGGGAAGAGAAGATGTGAGGGTGGTCCGGCTGCCCAGGGATGCATGTGGTTGGCTCAGAGCTTTGACACACCTGTTTCATGTAATCTTCACAGTAGGTGCCTCCATTTCCCAGACAAAGCAGCTGAGAGGCCCATGAGGGCTGAGGGTGGGGATAGCTACTAACACCTAGAGGATAGGGGAAAGAGCCCAAAGGGCAGCTGCCAGGGCCGTGGGAGGACCAGGGAGTAGAGTTGAACTTGAGAGAGGTGAGATCTCCAAGACACTGGCTGGTGCCTGGGGAGGCGTCTGCAGAGAGCCCTGAGAATGGAGGTGTGGGGGAAGTGCGTGTGGCTTGGGCTTGTTTATGTACTTCATGTCTTTCCACCACATTTGTGTCCTTGAAGCTCACCTCCCCAGTGTTTCTAGGGACTTGGTTTGTCTAACAAGACTTTGTACAGTTCCTAAAATAAATATGTGTTTGCAGAAGCCTTAGGACCCAGTCTGGACTCAGAACAGAGGATGTGTGTGACCTTGTTAGGATTATTTTGATTATGTGTGTCACAGTCCTTCACAGAGCCCTTTGAGGTGAAGGGCCTCTGAGTTATCCCTCTCCGCCCTCTGTGTTGGTGTGTTTGCTGCACCCACAACTCCCTGCCTGGAAATCACACCTATTTCCAGTGTTTCTATTTGATGTTCTGACAAATTCACTCTCTTCAGGAGGCTCAGGGAGGGCATTAATCTATTCACGAGAGATCTGCATCTATGACCCACACACCTCTCATTAGCCTGCCTCTCCAACATTGGGATCAAGTTTGAACATGAGATTTAGGGGGACACACATCCAGACTATAGCAAATGGGCACTGGTTAATTAATGCAGAAGACAAGAGTCCTCTGTGACCCATTATTAAACATGAGCTATAGTATTATGTGGAGGGTGATCTCATTTTGTAAAATAGCGACATGTGTTTATCTAGATTCATATTTGCAGATTGGGCATGCACGTGTGTATGTTTAGCTGCATAAAGTCTCCAAGATACGTATCGGACTACTAATAGTGGGTATCTTAAAATTTGTGTTTGGAAGTCTCTAGTAAAGGGAAAAACTGAGTGATTCCTCTTCCAATTATGTACCCTGAACAAATTCCCACACGAATCCAAGGAGACATGGTCCAGTAACGTTCATAGCAATGTTGCTTATAATGACAGAATGTTGGAAAGTTTAGGGTGTATTTATGTGATCGGATACTATATGGCACACACTACATAAATGAACACATATGGATGCATCTCAAACAATGAGTGGAAATGTTTGGGAGGGCATATATCTCATAGGAACTGAATGTAGATTTTTCTTTTTTGGGGGGGCAGAGTCTCAAGCTGTCGCCCTGGGTAGAGTCCCGTGGCGTTAGAGCTCACAGCAACCTCAAACTCTTGGGCTTAAGCGATTCTCTTGCCTCAGCCTCCCAAGTAGCTGGACTACGGGCGCCCACCACAATGCCTGGCTATTTTTTTTGTTGTTGTTTTTTTGGTTGTTGTCATTGTTGCTTAGCAGGCCGGGGCTGGGTTCCAACCTGCCACCCTAGCTGTATGTGGCCAGTACCCTTGCCGATTGAGCTACAGGTGCCGCCCCTGAATGTAGATTTTTAATAGCCCCCTCAAAGCGTTTGTCTACATTGCTTCTGGACACATACACACACATCATAAAGTTATCAGCCTGTAAACTGGAGTATGTATACCAAATAACTGATAGGGGTTATTTCTGGTGAGAAAAAGGGAAATGGAACTGGGGAGAAGATGCACGAATGTCATTATAAGTGGTCAGCACTGAGGCTCTGAAGTTTGTTTTTTCAGTTGAGGGTGTGAGTTTTGGGATGTGGCAAGGAGGACTGGTGACTCCCAGGTCAACGCAGACTATCATAATAAACAAGAATCCTCCTTTGTCCTTGGTACCCCAGTGAAGTGCTGAGAGGAAGGCCTGCTGCCACCCAGGCTGGTGGAGATGAGTCTTTGCCCCTGTGATGCCTGTCCAGCGCCGTCTTTCTCAGAACCGCCTTTCTCAGCCCGGTCATTCCCAGCGTTTCTTTTCAAACCTGAGAAATAAACCTCAGAACAGAACTGTAATCCAGAGGGACTGAATCCTTAAATCAATAGTTTTCGAACTTTTCTGGACTGAAACATCATGGCAAGAAACACCTATATGTAAATATTTATATAAAATAAAACAAATGCATGGATTTGGATTAATGGTGGGCCTGTTCCCCTTGGCCTCTCATAGTGCCCCATGACAGAGCAAACTGTGGCCTTGAAACTTTGCCTGGCCTCTGTGTCCATAGGCTGCTGGCACTGAAGTGGGTTGCACAGAGGAAAGAAAAAATTAAAAAGAATAAATAAAATAATACAGAAGTTTTGGGGACCTGTGTTTATTCTTAAGCCTGATGCAGTCAGATCCGTTGTCTTCTGTTGTTGAAGAAAGTTGCAAGTCAGAACCTACTGAATGTTTTTCAGCTTCTAAGTTTGAAAGCTGCTGCCTTAAATGATCCTCAGCCCAGTCTTATTCTACACTGACATTTATGAAATTGGCTACTTCTTGCCAGGTATGAAATGTGTAGTTTCAGACCAGTGTGGGGTGAAGGGTCAGTATCAGAACTAAAGGTTTTAATAGGTTCAAATTCAAGTTGTACTCTTCAGAGTGATCATTGTTAAGGGAGAATCAGATAAGTGACTTTCCCACGTGTGCTATGGAAACACTCCTGTAAGCCATAGCCCACCACTGCAGAAGGCACACTTAGTGCCAAATTTATTGAAAAAAAGTGAGTGACCCTGTCAGGTTCTTAATTTTGGAGTTGATTTATGTGGAGGGAGCAGGTTTGAGTGTTCATCCCATCTCCAAAAGCTCTGCATTTTGGAGTGAAGACTAGTCCTGGATTCTTTTTTATATGGGCCCTAGTTATCTAATGGTAATAAAAGTCCTGATCAAAAATTTAGGAGAAACATTAGGATGTTTCAGGCCATTCATGTACCATGTAGGCTAATGATAAATGAACATCCCTGGCATGGTTTATGGGTTCTCGGTAAGAAGGTGGGCAAGTCAGCAGCCCCGGAGCCCCATGAGGATAAAATGTGCAAAGCCAATTCTGAAGTTCCTATGCTTCAAGATTGTGTGGACTACACAGTGTGAAGAAATGTAGTTGGAAAGTACAGAAGACTTAAATAGTCCAAAGATGTCTTACTCAGATGACAGAATTTGGTGTCAGCCAGGATATATTAAAAAAAGGCCTTTATTGGCTTGGCGCCTGTGGCTCAATGGGCAAGGCGCCAGCCACGTACACCTGAGCTGGCGGGTTCGTATCCAGCCCGGGCCCGCCAAACAACAATGTCAGCTGCAATCAAAACAAAAAAATGGCCAGGCGTTGTGGTGGGCACCTGTAGTCCCAGCTACTTGGGAGGCGGAGGCAAGAGACTTGCTTGAGCCCAGGAATTGGAGGTTGCTGTGAGCTGTGATGCCACAGCACTCTATCCAGGGTGACAGCTTAAGGCTCTGTCTCAAAAAAAAAAAGGACTTTATTTGTTCTTTCACATTTTTTCTCAATTTAAAAATGCTGAAAGAATTCTATAGTGAACATTCATATTTTACTAGATTTACTTTATCACACTCATCCATCCATCCATCCATCAGTCCATCTTTAAATGACTCAGGCAGTATCTGTTTTTTATTTTACTCATCATAATGTGACATTATGTTTTATTAACTGCATTACAAAATAAATTGCAGAAATCACGTTCATTTCAATCCCGAAACTTCAGCATACATCTTAGAGTTTAAAATTTGTTCTTTCTCATTTGATGTAAGATCTATATGTAATGTGATCACAAATCTTAAGTCTATCATTTGATCAGCTGACAGATGCACACATCTGTTTAATACAATCTCTGTCAAGATAGAAGAAACTGCTGTCACTCCAGAAAGGTCCCTTGAGTCTCTTTCCAGTTCATCCCTGTCCTCCATTCCCTGGAGACAATCACATTCTAATATTTTCCACGTATATAAGTTTTACCTGTTCCAGAACTTCACATAAATGACTCAGGCAGTATCTGTTTTTCATTTGAATTTTCTTCTACTCATCATAATGTGACATTTATCCTTGGAGTGCCTATCAGCAGTTCATACTTTTTGGTTGCTGATTCCATGATATGATTGAAATTGACGCTGTGAAATTGATGGACAGCTGGACAGGTTTTGGGGCTTTTATGAGAAAAGCTGCTATGAACATCCTTGCACAAGCCTTTTTATACTCACATGTTTTCATTTTCTTGGGTAAACATCTAGGAGTGGAATTACTGGGTCATAGAGTTTGGTATATGTTTAATTTTTAGAACTGCCAGACCTTTCCCCCAAGTTGTTAAACCATTTACTCTCCTACAAACAATGTATAAAAGTTCTCCCTGCCCCATATCCTCACCAGTATTTGTTGTTCTCCCCCACCCCCTGCCCTCCTTTTTTGCAGTGGAGAGTTAAGTAAAGAAAACATTCATCTGTATCTTCCAGGAGCCACACCACCCTGACCTCTCTGTAGGCAGCCCTAGTCTAGGCGATCGATAGCAATGCATGTGATTATGATACTCAGGCTCTACCTACAGTTCTGTCAGGGCCACCACACACATCCAAAAGACAGTTCCTTCTTAAGAGGGACATAGGAATAATTGACCTCATTTAATGAGCATCTACCCTGTCTCTACCCTGTTTACATTAATCTGTTTACTCTCCATAAATACCTTAGAAGAGAGACAGTCTCATTTTAAAAATAAGGCAGCTGCGGCTAAAAGAGGATTGATGGTTGCCAGGGTCATCTGTGGTCAGATGGTGACAGTACTGAGATTCAAGTGTAGGTAGCCCTGACTCTATGGCCATTAGATTCATAGTTTACATTGGCTCATGTTGCTGAACAAAAAAGTTTCCAGGGCAAATCAGATTATTATCTTTTAAAATGGATCATAAATAGGAGTTGGCTCAGTATAAGTAAGATAAGAAGCTCAAGTAGAACCCAACTGAAAATCTACAAGTGTTCCAGCCTCGTGTTCTAATTTAGCAATGAAGTATCTTTGTGGTATCTTTATACCCTCGTTGTCTTGGGAAGGTCATTTGGACATAACTATGCCTTGTAAGGCAGAGAGGGTGAGGCTCTGTCGATCATTTGATCCTTCTCCACTTCCCTGAGTTGTGAATTATTTTCACAGGTACATATATCTCCATCCTCTAGCCAGACTGAACTCCCCAGAGAGCAAGGAATGCTGCTGCTGCTGCTGACAGTGATGATGATGATAAAAATTGTAAGCTAAGTGCTGTATTCGAGCCATCTCATCAGTTCTCACAGTGATCTAATGTTAGGTACACTGAACTTCATTTTAAAGAAAAAGAAAACAGGCTCGGTGCCTGTGGCTCAATGGGCTAAAGCGCCAGCCACGTACACCTGAGCTGACGGGTTCGAATCCAGCCCGGGCCCGCCAAACAACAATGACGACTGCAACCAAAAAATGGCCGGGCGTTGTGGCGGGCGCTTGTAGTCCCAGCCACTTGGGAGGCGGAGGCAAGAGACTCGCTTGAGCCCAGGAATTGGAGGTTGCTATGAGCTGTGATGCCACGCACTCTATCCAGGGTGACAGCTTGAGGCTCTGTCTCCAGAAAAAAAAAAAAAAATTTAGCAAAATTAGGCAAGCTGCCCCAAATCACATAGTAGCAAATAGCAGTGTTGGGATTTGACCTCTGCTGGAAGCATCATCAATGCCTGGGCCCTTGGGCACACCATGGGTGGCATGTTTTATGTTTATACACCCCCTACACTGCTAGCACAAATACGCTATGCTTTAATTTCTTTTTTTAGTAAGAGTTTGTGCTGTTGATTCAGTCATCCTCCCGGAGGCAAGGTCTTCTGTGCTAAGCTGCCTTGTGCCTACCTTTGAAGAGTGAGAATTGTGCTGGCGAGATAAGGCCTATGCAGACAAAACAATTAGAGAGAGATACTGGGCCATATAATGTAAGCACATGATATGATAAAGGGAGCGGGGGCTGGTGATAGGTTGCATGGAAGCTAGTTAAACCTGAAAGAAGCCCTTATCTTGGTTGCTCTGTGTTATATCAACAACCATGCAGGAGAGACATATAGCAACAGCTAGTACACAAGAAAGTTAAGTGTATTTATGTGGTGTGGACTGTAATGATAAATAGCCTCTGTATAGCAGATGGCATTTACACACACCAGGCATTGCACCTGATTACATTGAATCTTGACAACTTATGTGTATATATGTGTGAACATTATTCCCCCCTCCCAAAAAGGGGGGAATAATTGTAACCTAACCAACACCTCCCCCCTACTCCAGGAGTGTGGAGGGGAGGTGCTGGCTAGAAGATTATGACTATTCCCCCCTTGTTTTAAATAGATGATGAAATCCATGTGTCATATTTCTTTTTTTTTTTTTTGTTTAAAGTCTCACTTTATCACCCTTGGTAGAGTGCCGTGGCATCACACAGCTCACAGCAACTCCTGGGCTTAGGCGATTCTCTTGCCTCCGCTGCCCAAGAAGCTGGGACTACTGGCGCACGCCACGCCTGTCTATTTTTCTGTTTTTGCAGTTCGCTGAGGCCGGGTTTGAACCTGCCACCTTTGGTATATGGGACCGGTGCCCTCCTCGATGAGCCACAGGCGCTGCCCCATGTGTCATATTTCTAATAAATTATCCCAAGTCATGTCACTAATACATGTTAAAATAGGATTTGAACCTAGGTCTGCCTGCCTAAAAAGCTTAATATGCTCAAATCCTACACAATATTGAAACAATCATGTTTTAATCCTTTGAAGAATGATTTCATGATTTCACATCTGTGAGGCTTATGCCATACCTCTCTGTGACTGGCACATATTTTCAGCTTAAGAAATATGTCCTGAGTAAAAAAAGTACCAGGACAATGCTTTCCAAAGGTGATCTAGGAGCTTGCAGTAACCATGTATTTCATGTGCTCCAAGCCCAAAAAGGAAAAAATAAAGCCCTCTCAATCTAGCCCTTCTGTAGAGGAAAATGGGAATGTTTAGTGCAGTCACCTGGGGCCACTGGAAATACTGTTGTAGGGCTGAAGGGGCATTGGAATTGGATGTGGAAGTATAGGTGTGTCTTTGACCACTCCCAAGTTAAGGCTGCATGTCTTTTTTTTTTTTTGTGACAGAGCCTCAAGCTGTCACCCTGGATAATAGAGTGCTATGCTATCATGCTCACAGCAACCTCCAACTCCTGGGCTCAAGCGAGTCTCCTGCCTCTGCCTCCTAAGTAGCTGGGACTGCAGGCGCCCACCACAATGCCTGACCATTTTTTGGTTGCAGCCGTCATTGTTGTTTGGCGGGCCAGGGCTGGATTTGAACCTGCCAGCTCAGGTGTACGTGGCTGGTGCCTTAGCCCACTGAGCCACAGGTGCTGAGCCAAGGCTGTATGTCTTAAGCATTGAGTGACAAGGAAGGGCCAGAGGCTCTCTGGTCAGATCTGATACAGTCCAGCCATCCTGATTTGCTTGGGCCTCTCCCAGGATTACCACTGAAAGTCCCGCGTCATAAAAAACTCTACTGCCCTGGGCAAATTGGAGTGGTTGACTATTCTACATGGCCCTGGAACCCAGGCCTTCATTGCTATTCAGGTGGACTAGTACAAAGACCTTCTAGCCAGCCTCCATGGTGGTACTAGAGCCCTTCTGAAAATAGTCTGACCTTAAGAACAGAAGAAAGTCCTTGGCAATGGCACTTACTGTGTGCTTTTATTTATTATATTTTATTTTTTTAAGAGACAGAGTCACACTTTGTTGTCCTTGGTAGAGTGCCATGGTATCACCTCCAGCACTTGGGTTCAGGCAATTCTCTTGCCTCAGCCTCCTGAGTAGCTGGGACTACAGGTGCCCGCCACAACACCTAGCTATTTTTGTTGTTGTTGCAGTTTGGCCGGGGCTGGTTTCAAACCCACCATCCTTGGAATATGGGGCTGGTGCCCTACTCACTGAGCCACAGGTGGCACCCTACTGTGTGCTGTTAGCTGTGTCTTATGAGCTCTATGTTATAGTCACTCTGGACATATCATTTTGGGCAGCCATAAATCAGAGCCATCTCATAGTTAGAGCAAACCTCTGTCCTGCTTTACTGGACAACCATGCATACCAGGAACCTCCACACCTGTATATGTCTCCTTCTCTTCATACTCACTAGGTCTTGGTTGTCTCATCTTGCCTTCTAAGAAGCCTTCCTTGTCTGAGCAGAAATAATCATTCGTTCATAATAGCTCTTATCATGTTACTTGCTCACTTTCTCTCTGGCAAGTCTAGGGGCACATGGCACCAGATAGCTGAGAAGCTTTTGGTAACTATCCTCAGTGCTCAGTGTTGAAACAACTAATTGCAGAATGGAAGTATTTTGTTGGAAGGTCCTAGAATGGATTCAGTTTTGACTCTTAGTGATTTGCAAGCATTTTTTGAAATGGATTTTTTTTTCAATTTTGGAGGTTTGAGCCACATTTCCAAATTTAAACGAAATGAAATCTTACGCAGAACTTTACATACAAGACAGCTAGAAGCAGAGAGAAGTAAAATTGGAAGTGAGGATAAGGGGGGGAAGCCATACTTTAATTAGTCACCCTTAAGCCTCACTAAGGACAGCCCTTGCCACCTTTTAGCATCTCCAGAACATTGGGAAGATGTGTACAAAACCCACTTGTCCAAAAAGGGGGCCTCTGGAGCTCGTAGTATGAAGAAGTTTGTCCAATCCCGTGCCGCCCTGGGGTGAGGGACTGGGTTCCGGCTCCACCTTTCACTCAGGCATCACTGTTTCTCAGCACAGTGCTTTAGATTAAAGGGGCACTGCTGCTTAAAAATAACAAACTAAACCAAAACTGTTAGCAAGTCACTCTTGGTCACTCTGGTTGGCACACTACCCCAAATGCCTGATGAGAGGAACAGGTGGTGATCTATTTTAATTAGTGGCAAGAACCTAATGATTGAAAATAGACCCTGCTGGAAAATTTGATTGGCCCTTGCCCCTCACCCTTCAGAAAATACACAGACATTGTCAGGTACCAGGCCACCTGTTAATACATACTTTTAACAGTGCTGGAGTGATGACTGTTCAAATAAATTGCTGATGTCACTTCAACTAAAATGATATTGTCTATCATGCTCAGGCAGTTAGTCAAGGGCTGTTTCAGTCCTCAGCCTTTCCCTGTGACAGGGGAATTCCCAGAGAAATTGAAACCCCTTTATCTTGCTGACCTTGTGTGCCTGATAAGAGTGGAGTTGAAAGTGGGCAGAATGGTACCCAGGATGGGAAATGAATCAGCAGCCAAACCCCACCAGAGGGAACCACTTGAATCTTAACTGTTGGGCAATTTAATGGGAGGTGGCACAACCAATACTTCTGTTGCCAGTTCCACTTAGCTATGGACCAGCACCATTTCCTTGAGTACCTTTTTTTTTTTCTTGCAGGTTTGGCTAGGGCTGGACTTGAACCCACCACCCTTGGGATATGGGGCCAGTGCCCTACTTGAGCCACAGGCACTGCCCTCCTTGAGTACCTTCTTTTCTTTCAGTAGAGAGTTAGTGCCTCTTCTCTTGTCTTTTATTTTATTTTATTTTGGGGACATAGGAGTGGGAGCACTTTTAATGAAGAGGATCTTCAGCAGAGAGCACTTGGAACTCTGTAGTGAGGTGGGAACAGAGGTTTGGTATCATTGTGGGAGAGCACTGATTGTGACTAACCAAAAAAGAGCCTGCATCACCAGGCTTTATTTAACAAGTCCCGGGTCCCTCTGGGAGAAGGAGATGCCGCCTCCTGCTCATGGGTGTGTACCTGCTGCCTCCTTCACCGGGGCCTCCCCTCAATATGGAAGGTTGGGTCTGAAAAGGGCGTGGCCATCCTGGAAGCTCAGGAGTGGGCTGTGTTCGGGCCACTTTTGCTTTCTTTCTCACTACTTTATGGCTTCCAGGAACCAGAGCCAGGAAAGGCGTGGGTGTGGTACATAGGGACAGTCACAGGCTTTGGAGTCAGATGGACCCCTATGTGACCTTTACAAAGTGACTCAACTTCTGAGCCAAAGCGTTAACTTCCTCATCACCCAGCCTTGCTTGGGGGCTGCTGCCACTCTGGATTTTATGCTCCAAGTGTTGTTAGCTAAGAATTCCCAACTTAAGGATTTATCATGTTCCCATGAGCAGCACCAAGGCTTATTGCAGTAGAAAACCTGGCTAGATCCAGAGCTGAATTAGAACCTTGATTTGAGTTACTTGACCTGAGTCTCTGTTTTCTTATTTGTAAACCTGGGATTATAATGCCTAACTGGGTCATTGAAGATTAATGAGATAATGTCTATAAACAAAATGCCCATTGCTTAACACCTTAATTTTATCTTTGTGCTAAAGACATCTACATATTGGGCCTTTAGTCTACTAAATCTCTCTCACACCGGATATTCGTTGTTTTATTACCATGATAATCCAGATGCAAGTTTTAACATACAAAGAGCTTTTTTAGATTATCAAGGCAACAATTAGTATCTTTTTTTTAAAAAGGAGACAAAAGATACAGATGATTCACAGACAAAGGAGTCCAGAAGACTGGTCAACATTTCAAAATATTAATGTCACTCAAAAGAAAGAAACCAAGTTTAAAAAGTGAGAGATCACTTTGGTCTAGCAAGTTGGTGAAGAGTAATTACTACCTGGGACATGGGTGAGTGAAGCACACCGGATTGAGAAGAAACTGATAAACATTTAGAAAGATAATATCTTCCAGCTTGAAAACACATCTTTGGGAACAGCAATTCATACCTTTTTTTGAAAAATGCGTGTTACAGCTTCCCTTCTATTTATAAAATAAATGCACCTAAGGACACCCAAGAAACTTTAATAGTGATTATTTTAGGGATGTAGAGAAAAAAGGAGATGGTTCTGCTTTTGCACTGATGGAACTTTTTTAAACCAGATGTTTGTATATTATTATTTTTTTTAAGTTAAAATTATTGACTTGGCACCTGTGGCTCAAGCGGCTAAGGCACCAGCCACATACACCTGAGCTGGCAGGTTTGAATCCAGGCCAGTCCCGCCAAACAACAATGACAGCTGCAACCAAAAAATAGCCAGGCGTTATGTCAGGCACCTGTAGTCCCAGCTACTTGGGAGAGCGAGGTAGGAGAATCGCTTGAGCCCAGGAGTTGGAGGTTGCTGTGAGCTGTGATGCCACAGCACTCTATCCAGGGTGATAGCTTGAGGCTCTGTCTCAAAAAAAAAAAAATAAAAATAAAAAGTTAAAATTATTATCCAGAGATAAAATCATGCTTAACAATAAAAAGAAACCTTACCGGTGACCTAGTGGTCTCATATATAAGTCCTATAATTGGCGCACAAACATTAAGTTTCACAAATGAATGATCAGAAAACAAATGCAATATGAGATGGTTTCTTAATAAGTTGCCTCAAACACCAACTGTAGTTATTCAACAGAATGTTCTCTCTGGACTGTATTGGGTCCTCCGCCATGTAGCTTTATAGTTTCCTAAGAAACCTGCCATAGACATGTTGTTTTCCGCCACCCCCCCACCGCCTCTTCCTTGCCCTGTCCTGTCTGACTGTCCCATGCCCACAGCTGCACGTGTCCTTCACATGCGTCACGTGTTCACGCTCACTCTGCTCTGGGCTTCTGGAGTGTCGATTGATGGCTTCCTGTGTGTCCGTACATTCCCAGGTAATGTAGTCCGTATTTCATGTGAGCCTCATCACCGCTGGAAACAGCATCACGTTCTACAGGTGAGGTGACACATATAGAGAGCCTGTGCTGTGTCGGTGCCTCACGGATAATGAAGCTGCTGAGCTGGAATCCAAAAGGAGACCTGCCCACCTGTCTCTGGGGCCCAGCGCTCCAGGGGGCTTCTCATGCATGGCGTGCAGGTGGCTATTAGGAGAAAGGGGTGCACGCACTGCCCCGAGGGTTGCCTCAGGATGTCTGGAGTCACATTCTGGGCCTTCCCCAGCTCCTGGACGAGGGAGTACAGCTCTTGGCTATGGCACTTGTGGGCATGGGTGCTTGCAGAGAGCGGTGCTGAGAGGAGGGTTCAGAGAGTGTCTGTTCCAGCGGAGTCCGTAAGCAGAGCAAGGGATGACGGTCCCTCCTGGGAACTGAATTACCAGCAGTACTCTATTATTCATCGTTCCCCTCAGTTCATCAGAAAAACACTACCAAGCCATCGTTCTTGATGGAGCTGTGCCCATCTAGCATGTCCAGCTGGGCTGGCCTCGGGTGATGACCAACCAGGGGCAGCCCTGCTGCCTCAATCCCCCATGGCCACTGATTCAGCGGATCGCATGTGTCCTGGGTTCAGAGTGCTGATGAGGCAGTTCATCTTTGATTTCCTTTTCATCCCTCATGACAACCACCACGTAGCGTTTCCTAGAATCTGGCTGAGGTCCCACTATCAGGGAAGGCTCAGAACGGAGTGTCTGGAAAAGTCACCTATGGCCACCAGGGGGGCAGAATCACTCCAGACAGGGGTGACATGGCTCTTGGCAGCCGGCAGCTGGAGCTAGTGGAGGAACCGCTTCCAGTCCACGGGTAGGGGATGGACAATCAGAACTCCCGAGAGCAGGAAGGCTGAAGTCACCGGGCCAAATGCAGTGGCTTTTCTTGGACAGGTTTTCTGCCATCATGGGCTGGGGAGACTCAAGTGTTGGTATGAGCACTGTTTGTCAAGAGCCTGGAGAGAAAATATCTAGTATGTAGTGTGTCCTGAGTTCTTCGTACAGTGTTGGGTTCTTAAGGCACATTGTGTAATTTTTCCCCTCATGGCAACCCTATGGAATATGATATTCCCATTTTAGAGATGAGGCAATTGAGGTGCCAGGCTAAGAAAATCACCTCAGCTAAAACATGGCTGGGGTTCTGATGTAGGCTCAGAGCCAGTTTTTGTGCACCACATCCCTGACTGCTGGTTGTGTGGGAGTCTGCTGGAGGATGCCTGCCCTGAGTTTCCCCTGTGGACACCAGGTACTTCAAGGCCAAAGAACTAGAGCTGGGGGGGAGGGGTTGGGCCTAGGCACAGATCAGACCTTGTCAAGTCAATTAACTGGAGCATCGCCCTGACCCTTTGGCCCATCCTGTCTTTCTTCACATGGGAAGGGGGCTAAGTGCTGACAAACATGCCAAGAAGTGACACCCCACCTCCCGGGAAACTGCTTCCTCTCCTCAGATAAGGTGTGTGGCAGGGCAGCGGGAGCCCAGTGGGGAGGCTGCTGTGGAGTGCGCCTTGCCTGTCCCACCAGCCCCCGCCTGGCTGTGGACTCTGCGCCTCTTCAGCACTTTCATTCTGTGACACACAATGGGGTACTTCCCTGTAGCAGACTGCATTATTGTCCAGAATCTGGATGTTTCCCGTCCACACGGCTACTTCCTGGAAGGAGAGAATAGTGCCTTCCTGGTGACACAGGAGGATCTTGGCCTATTTGTGTCTGTGGCTCCCTTTTAGAGTCGCGTTCCTCCCCTCCCTGGCTCCCTCACACCTGGGTGGCTTGTCGAGTGGCCCGGCTCCTCTTTCCGCACTCCGGGGTCAGCATTGTCTCACCTTCTAGTGAGCCCGAGATCCTTCTGCAGGGCACCTGTTTGTCTCATTTACTAGGCCTTAATTTACAGCCAGTTGGACCCATTCCACTCATCACGGGACCCTCTAATCCCGCTGTAGGACATCGCCATCCTGGTATGCAAACATTAGAAAGGACATTTTATACTGCAGCCACAATTTGGCAGAAGGCCCGGCGCCTTCAGGCCTGCAGCAGCTGAATGTTCTGGGGGTCTGAAGAATAAAACTGAGGCATGGATCCCTGGTGCAGGACTTGCTGGGGCCTGGGACCTTGGTTTGGGGGCTTGCTGAAAGCACTTAAGAGACAATTGGCTCTTGTGGGAGGGCAAGTGCCCCCAAATGGGAAGTGAAACTGTCTCATTGTTGCCGTAAATTAGAAAAGCAATATGAAAGGACTCAGCAGTAGGAAAATCAGTCCACAAGGCAGTGCGGAAATGAGTAAATTCCCTGGGCCGCAGGTGACCAGCATTCATGGGGGGACTGGGAATTGCAGTCTTGGTTGGTCTCTGAAGCAGTGTGACCTTCTTGTCTTTCCTGAAAGTAATAGTGACCCTTTTTCCTTTCTCTGCAGAACATGGAGAGTTTCTGGCCCTGGACCTTGGAGGGACCAACTTCCGTGTGCTTTGGGTGAAAGTAACAGACAACGGGCTCCAGAAGGTGGAGATAGAAAACCAGATCTACGCCATCCCCGAGGATATCATGCGGGGCAGTGGCACCCAGGTATGGCCTTTCTCTGAGGGCAGCTGCTGCCTGAGAAAAACCTCTGTGTGCCTCCCCAGCTGCTCCCAGTCATCCAAGACACCCCTGGGCACCAGCTCAGGGATAGGGGTTCCCTCCTGGTGGGAGCTTGGGCTATTCCTGCCATATTTTATGCACAGAATGTGTTTAGGAATAAAAAGAGTGAGTGGAGGGGAGATAGTAAGGTGCTATCCTGGTGTTGTCATATCTTAGGTCCCAGGGCGTGGAAGAGGTAGAGCCCTGTGACTCCTGGGCTCCTGTTCTTTCCACTATACCCGGCCACCTCCTGGGAATGGAATTTCTGACCACAAGTGGAACACGTGAGGGAGATATTTTTAGACCCTTTATTTGTCCTCTGGGGGGTGGCTCTGAGGTAAAGCTGCTTTTTGCTTTAATGCTGGCGTTGGCAAAGGGAGGCTGGGTTCCTGGTACTTGTGGGTATTTTAGCTTTCCTGAGGGGGTGGCACAGCTCCAGTGTAGTGTCAGGGCAGAGGCTCCTCCACTGCCTCCCCCGTGGCTGTAGCATGCTGTGGTACTGAAGAGGTGGGGCCTTGTGTTTGGGTAGTCTGGCTGTGTGATTCTGGGCAAGTGATGGCGCCCGACAGAAGCTCACTTTATTAATGTGTAAAGAGGAATGATAGTGCCTAGACCAAAGTGTGGGTTAGATGAGATGATGCCTGTTCTGTATTCAGCTCAATGCCCGGCACATAAATTAGTACTCTTGCTGTTTTCTACAGGGATATCTGTCTATCTAATTGCGTGTTCCTGTTCTGCTCTCAGTTTCTGTGGCCAGTAATTGTATCACTGCCCCTCATGGAGGGTATGGTCACCTTTTCCTCTGTCTTCCTCCACCAGCTCCGCCCTCCAGGGTACAAATATTTGAGAAACTAGCAAATAAAGCAAAACCAAAAAAAGCACCTAAAGTTTGGCTGTGATTGTGAAAAAGACTTGCAACATGATGATGAGATGCTGGGTGAATGTATAAGTTTTTATGAGAACAACACCCCACATGCATGTCTTCCCATCTGCGTAGCCTGTTGCTCGTACCTCCAAGCCATGAAGGGCCCAGGTACCTCATAGTCCTTGCAATATCCTCCCCAAAGCCTGGCAAGGGCTCAAGGCTCCCGCAGACAATGACACGTGTCTCTGCCAATCAAGAAAGAGAATCTATTTCAAACACTGAAGATGTGAGTTAAGTTTTACTTGAAAAACTTACATTAAAATCTCTCACACCACCTAGAGTGTATAAAGAATATTACTTCTATTTTCCAGGCTATACATAAACAAAGTGTTTTAACCCAGATTTTTTTTTTAAAATGCAATTATGAGGCTCACCTCGAGGAAACAATAGTGGGACATTAGAAACATGTTGAATAAATGGGGGGAAATGCCATATAAAAATGAAACAGAAAACTAGAAGAAAATATAGTTTTCTATTTCACTCTAAAGAATGGAAAGAATACTGTGTGCCTAAAAACAAAAAAAAACCTTTGGAAAAAAGGCTGGAAGGACGTTCATAGTGGCTATTTTGTGGTGGAATTACTGGTGTCATTTTCCTGTGTTTTCTACTTTTTTGGTATTAGGCATCAATTTTTTCTTTTTTTTTTTGAGACAGTCTCACTTTGTTGCCCTTGGTAGAGTGCTATGGCATCACAGCTCACAGCAACCTCAAATTCTTGGGCTCATGTGATCCCCTTGCCTCAGCCTCCCGAGTAGCTGGGACTAGCGGAGCCTGCCCCAATGCCTGGCTATTTTTATGGACACCATCTTGCTCTTGCTCAGGCTGGTCTCGAACCCATGAACTCAGGCAATCCAACCTCCTCAGCCTCCCAGAGTACTCGAATCACAGGCATGAGCCACTGCACCTGGCCTTAGGCATCAATATTTTAATTCAAGAAAAACAAACTAAAAATACAATTTAGTTGAAATCAGAATCAAAGCTGGGAATCATGGCATGTGCCTGTAGTCCCAGCCACTCAGGAGGTTGAGATGAGGAGATCATTGAGGCTAGGAGTTCAAGGCTATCAAGTGCTATGATTGTGTGCCTATGAATATCCATTGTACTCCAGCCTGGGCAATATAGTGAGACCTCATCTCTAAACAGAACAAAACAAAATACAACAAGACACCAAGACCAGATCATCAAACTCCGAAGTGCAATGGTCTTTGAAGAACTGTGAACCTGGGCAGTGAGGGGCTCTAGGTAAAATCTGTCCTTTGGCACATTCCTTGAAGAGAAGCATATCCCACACCTGAATAGCAGGTACTCCAGATCTTAAAAGCGTGTCTTGCAGAAGGGGAAGATTCTCAAAGCAGATTCACAGACCAATAGGGAAAGGGCACAGTTTTATTTAACTTCATAAAATGAGTCCCATTGAGCCTTTTTCCGAGAGGAGGGTTTTAGCATTTTCTCTCAACATCTTTTTCTTGGGTTCTCAGCAAACAGAAAAGGAGATGTCTTCCGATTCAAGGAAGCAGATGATTCCCCTCTTCTACTTTCAAACAGGTGTAGGTTCTTCGAACCCAGCACTGGCCAGTGGGACTTTTGGCAGTGATGGAACTATTCTATTCCATGTCTTCCCTGTGCAATATGGTAGCCACGGGTCCCCTGTGGCACTGAGCACAGCTGGTATGACTGAGGAACTGAATTTTTAATTTTTAAAAATTATAATTAATTGAAATAGCCACAGGTAGCTACTGGCTACTGAATTGGGCAGGTCAGTATTTAATGCCTCTTCTCTGCCTCCCCTGTAGGAGTTCAATTGGTAAGGGAGCAGAGGTCATGGCTGGGTGTGGGGAAATTATTTTGTTTCTAAAGATCTCTGCCCCCGATCTTCAGTTATCAATCTTACCTCTTTGTACATCTTCTACAACTTCCTTTTTTTGGATAAAAGCTATTTGTACTAAAGATTATTTTCACTAGGATACCAGGAAGAAGGTCCTGGGAATTGGTTTAATTACATATTGTATAGTTTGTCTCCAACCAACTCTCTGACAGGACGGAACTTGCTTACTATCTCTCTATTTACATATTAAAATACTTGACCTCTGCTCAAGGGAATTAGCTCATGTGCCTTAGTGATCCCCAAGGGGGGATCCCCAGCCTTGTCTTTCTCAGCCCTTGCTCTTAAATGTTTTGGTTTAGAGGTCAAAGTTGTAGCATCAGCTGTGGTCCGCTTTGTGTGGAGTCAGACAGGGGACAAAATCCGTGCAGAAGGCTCAGTGAGAATCAGTCACCTTCCAGAGTGGGGTGGCTTCATCTTGTTTGTTCCCTCCCACTGACCATATCTCAGGAATCAGGGGATCCAGTCAGCCTGTCAACCTCCTTCCTTCAACCTCTTGTTTCCTTCATAAGTGCAGATACCGTCTGTGGTTTAGTGCAATGCTCCTCACCTTTATAAAATGCTTGCTGACCCCACACCCAGTTTCTGCTGAAGTAGGTCCAGGATGAGGCCTTGAGGCAGGCACCTCTGACTTGTGCCCAGTGACGGTGGTGATGCTACTGCTCCAGGACCACACTGTGGGACCTGTGTGTGAGTGGAATCTCCTTGCTCATTCCTGGAGAGAAAGACAATAATTGTCTTCTTGCACTCACTTTGGCTTTTAGCTTTTACCACCTAGTGAACTTGGTTCTTGGAATCTGCCCAGCCTCTTTGGCCTGTGCTTACTTTTTGCTCCAGAATGCCCATGGTCTCAGCCCCTAAGCATCTAGCGGTTCACCATCTTCTCTTTGAGGGTTCTGAGTGGGCAAGAAGGAAGCCAGGAGGTGGTAGGTGTTGGGGATAATTGTGAATGTGGTTTTTGTAAGGCTTAGGAGCTGTGGGTCCTGCTCAGCATGGTCATGGCTGGGAGGCCACCTACCCACAAAACACTATTTATTCTTCAGAGCTCTTCATGGACCCAGTGGGTGTTCTGTTTTGAAGTTAGAAAACAAAGATAACTTCTTTGAGTCGCCCTCAGAGATTAGCTTTCATAGGAGAAAAAATAGAGGAGTTTCTCATTTTTGTTTAGTTGGTTCATAGAATGCCAACGGAGATTGTTCTACCCCCTCCCCCAGTCACAAGGGATGGGGCTGCTAAAATACTTCTTGGCAGTGAAATGGGCTGTCCCTCTGGAAAGATAATCCACCTGGGCATCCTTGTCAGTGGGATTCTGTTAGGGCTACCAAAGGATGTTCTGTTCCCAGGGCATGCAGTGACTTTCTGATTAATGCTGGCCATGATTTCCCCTGACTTGCAGGGTTGTTTTGATAGTGATTTGGGTAAATGTTTAAGTGACAGATGGCATTTAATGAATACTAATTAATATTAAACCCTTATATATTGACTCATTTACGCCTTTTGGTAACTTCATGAAGACAAGTCCAGTTATCATTTCCATGTTGTAAAAGGCGAAAGATTTATGTGATCTGGAGAGAAGCCAGAGTATCATTTCCATTTTGTAGATAAGCAGACGAAGATTTCGCAGGTGATACAGGTTCTGCATACATTGAACTGGTTACTCTCTGAGCCAGAAGTCCATGCTCTTAACCTCCGTGTGTGCTGCTTCTCTCTCCTCTTTCTGCACTGTGTGCCCTTAGCTGTTTGACCACATTGCCGAATGCCTGGCTAACTTCATGGAGAAGCTGCAGATCAAAGAGAAGAAGCTCCCACTGGGCTTTACCTTCTCATTCCCCTGCTACCAGACTAAACTAGATGAGGTGAGATGGGTTCTTCAGACATATTTCTTGCTTCACCCTTGGAGCTGGGAAGACTGGGAGGGACTCCCGAGCCACCTGCTCTGGGGTTGGTGACAGCTCTGCGGGGTTGTTCTGGATGACCCTGTGTGTGTGAGTGGAGGGTGGGCATGAGGGATGGTGAGGAAGTGTCAGAGAAGGGGGGGCGTGTTCTTTCTTACCCTTCCTTCCATGCATATTGCACAGTATCCTCATCCCATCCAGAGAAACAGGAATGAAAAGTCAGAAACTCTTCTTGCTCCAGGGTATTATGATAAGACCCTGGGAAGAAATATTCTTGGGGAATTACTTATGTGAAGATGTAAAAGTATAGCCTTGTGTCGCTTAACAGTGGAAGTATGTTCTGAGAAATGTGTTGCTGGACAACTCCATCATCATGCAAACATCAGAGTGTACTTATACAAACCAAGTGGTGTAGCCTGCTACACACCTAGGCTGTGTGGTATAGCCTCTGGCTCCGAAGCTACAAACCTGAACTGAGTACTATAGTTAATTGTAACACAGTGGTAGATATCTGTGTGTCTAAACATATCTAAATATAGAGAAGGTAAGGCACTGTGCTGCATTGTTACAACAGCTGTGATATCACTGGGCAATAGGAATTGTTCAGCTCCATTATAATCTTCTGGGACCTCTCTCATTGACCAAAATGTTGGCCATTGGCCAAAATACCGTTATGCTACACATGATTGCATCTTAGTTTGCCCAGTTTTATGGCCTTCCCATTCCACTTCTTGGTGGCAGTGCATCATGAAGAAATCATTCATTAATCTCTTTTCCTGGTCTTTCTAGGCTAATCAGGAAGCAACAACCAAATTCATGACTGCAGATTAGTCCAGCAGCAGAGATCTCTGCTAATGATGGCCATTTGAGGAGTGCAGGCTGAGTCTTAGTTGTGAGAAATCTATATTCATTCTTCTGTCCTTTTCCAGAGTTTCCTGGTCTCGTGGACCAAGGGGTTCAAGTCCAGTGGAGTGGAAGGCAGAGACGTCGTTTCGCTGATCCGGAAGGCCATCCAGCGGAGAGGGGTAACTGGGGTGGCAGAAGTTTAGGGTCTGCAGGCTCTTTGGGGTCTGCTCTGAAATCTTTCCCTGTCTGTCCTTGACTCAGCTGAACAGGCTCTTGTGAAGCTTTAGGAGAGATTTTCTTTTCTTTTTCCGGCCAGGCTTACATGATCAAATGCCTTTGGGGTTTTTAGATTATCACAATGGATAATTTTAGCCTTGGTGCAAGAAAAGCTCTTTAGTCCTTAACCTGAAGAAGACTTGAATATCACGTTCAAGTAAGAAAGTTGGAATGATGTTGACATGGGGGTGGAGTGGGGCAGAGTGAGGACAAGGTAAAGATGCTATCACTGGAGGAGCTGCAGGGAGGGAGGAGGGGAGGAGATGAAGGATGATGAGCAGCAGTGCACAGCTGGTGTCAGGAATGTTGCTGCTATTTGACTAGTTCTAGACCCAGATTTCTATGTAACCTTCCTGTTGGGCTCCCTGTTGGGTTGGTGAGGGGCAGCCCTGTTGCACTTGAGCTGTGTGTCCTTCTTCACCTCTGTCACCCTTCTGTGATGATGAAGGTCAGATCCTTTCCTGTCATCCCCACAGGACTTCGATATTGACATTGTGGCCGTGGTGAATGACACCGTGGGGACCATGATGACCTGTGGTTATGATGACCACAACTGTGAGATTGGTCTCATTGTGGGTGAGTGAACATTGGGCACGAGGGCTGGTATGGGGCCAGGGGCTGGAACGGAAGAAGGGGACCATGGCTGGGTGTTCCTTTGTCCCTCATATTCGAGGATAATGGTGCAGTGACTTTGGAAGGCTGAGCCAGGCTCATGGAATTGGGGGCAGGAGAGGACTGTATTGGGATGTGCCAGAAGTCCTCAGTGAGGAATCCCAGCCTTCCTGGGCAATGTAAAGACAGTGGTGTCCGGGGAGACGGGGTGCTGAACAGTCCTTTGCCATGTTCAGGCACGGGCAGCAACGCCTGCTACATGGAGGAGATGCGCCACATCGACATGGTGGAGGGGGACGAGGGGCGAATGTGCATCAACATGGAGTGGGGGGCCTTTGGGGACGACGGCTCACTCAACGACGTCCTCACTGAATTTGACCGGGAGATCGACATGGGCTCCCTGAACCCTGGGAAGCAGCTGTGAGTGGCCCCTTGCCGTGCGGGTGGGTCTGGGGTGGGCTCGGGAGCTGAGGTTGGGGCTGGCCAGGGCCAGGGTGGCATCTTTACAGTCTTACATCCCCAAGAGTTCCAAGGTGCCCACCGGTCTGTTATGGGAAGATTAGTGACTGTCAATTGCTGAGAGGGCTCTAAAACAGAGCTCTAATACTTTGGCCACATCCTTCAAAGCAATCATTTTTAGAAGTTCCTGTTCTGAGTCTAAGTCCCTGCTCTCTCTTTCTGCCTTCTATTTGTAAATTGCCACGTAAGATAAATTGTGTTGAGATGGCTGAGATCAGAGTCTTTGTAAGCTCCTTTTGTAGCTCCCACTTCATCGCTGCCCAGAGGACAGCATAGGACAGTTGGCTGCTCATCACTAGTTGGTCCACAGGTCCCAGGGCCTTTTGTCACTGCCTCAGGCAGACCCACAGCCCGTGGGAAAGCTCGGTAAGGGGCTTCCTTGGCCTCTTTCCTGGACCTGTGGCCCAGTGTGTCTTTGGATGGATTAGAGGAGGGGCTTCAGCATTTTGGGCCCTGAATGCTATACTCTCCAGCCTGGCTAGACTTAGTTTATAGTTACTTTCACCTCCTACAAAACATTGGTTCACCCTTACAAACATTTATCAAATGTCCCTGTTAAAGATTTTGAAGCAGGGATTGCTGCAAGCTGTGAAGCCTATTGCTAAATACTTTGAGCAATGCACCCTTCTCTGGTCTTGTTGCTATGATTGTTTTAGGAGACCTCTCAGGGCAGCTCTCTACTTGGAGAGGAAACTCTAACCCTACACACCAGGTTAGTGGTGGACAGCCTTTTTCTTTACAGGATAGTCCTTGCTTTCTCAAAGCATAGTTTATTTACTTAAATCGCTAGTTTCTCTAATGTATTCTAATGGATCCTTTACGTAGACTTTTTTTTTGGTAGACAGAGTCTCACTTTGTCACCCTAGGTAGAATGCCATGGTGTCACAGCTCACAGCAACCTCAAACTCTTAGGCTCAAGTGATCCTCTTGTCTCAGCCTCCCAAATAGCTGGGACTACAGGCACCCACCATAACACCTGGCTGTTTTTTAGAGACAGGGGTCTCGTTATTGCCCAGGCTGGTCTTGAACTCTTGAACTCAAGCAATCCACCCACCTTGGCCTCCTGCAGCGCTAGGATTGCAGACGCGAGCCACCATGCTCAGCCTTACTTGAACTTTCTTAGGAATGTGTAGGTTGTTCTGGCCTGCGTGGTAAGAGGTTTACAAAACTGCAGAATCATCCACTCGATGTCTGTTTCAGTGGCACACCCAAGTCCTTCTGAGGAACCACAGGTCCTTTGAAATGTCAAAAGACAAATTTGCCAGTCAGGCCATGACAGCACACCCTGCCCTACCCTTAGATGAGACAAGGGCTAGGAGGACGTAGGCCGGATTGTTGGCCAGGGCAGACCTGAAGTCATTATAGACAGCTTTTACCCCTCTAATATATGGTGTGTTTCTAAGTAAATATCTTCCAAATATTGACTGGAACAAAGTGTTTTTAAACTAGAATAAACATTTATAGAAAACCACATCATGGAATCCTGTGGCCCCTGGGCATTCTCCCTGACGCTCATAGAACTTAGCTGTGCAAGAGATGGCCCAGACACCCCCAGCTGTACTCCTGCAATCCCCTAGCTGTGCAGGGAGTTATTTGCTGTTGAAGTCAGGCTGCTGCACAAGCTGTGTGCCCGTGTTGGTGGGCTGACATTTTAAGTATGCTGTGTGCTCTTAGCAGTTTTGCCAACTCTCACCTAGCTTTGATTCTGCCATGTCTGCCTTGGGTCTTGAACAAGTCACTTCCTGAGGGCCTTGGTTTCCTAGCTGTTAGATGACTTTGGAATCCCTTGCACTTCTCTGGTCTAGGTCTCCCTGGCTCTGTGTAGCTCATCCTAGTTAGTAGGCAGTTCACCCTTGGTGCTTCCTTTCTTTAAGACCTAGATCCTTTCTGAGATACCCAGAAATGGGCCTTTTTGCCATGGCTTGATTTCCTCTGTCACATAGTCCTAGCCAGAGAGACCGATTTCTAAGGGAAAACAGTACCACCTAGTGTTGAAAAGTTAAATTACCTCACTGACCTCTCAGTTTGGAGGCTAGCCTCTGCCTTTTTAAGAGGCACCTGCCTGCTCAGAAGTGCGTTTCACTCCCAGATTCCCGAGACCTGACATTTAGAGCTCAGAGCTGAGCTCTCACTCATCTGTGTCAACCTGCTTGTGTCATCTTGTCCCAGCATACGTCTGCACCAGGTTGGATTAGAGGAGGGAAATTCCACCATTTTTTCTGAAATCCACACATGGACTGCAGGGGTGGACTGTGTGAGCTAATGAATTGCTAGGCCTGTGCCTCACATTTAATGAGACTGACTTCTTTTCTTGTAAATAAATATTGCTGCTCTACATAAGATTTTATTTTATTTTATTTTATTTTTGGAGATAGAGCCTCAAGCTGTCACCCTGGGTAGAGTGCCGTGGCATCACAGCTCATAGCAACCTCCAACCTTAAGTTATTCTCCTGTCTCGGCCTCCCAAGTATCTGGGACTGCAGGTGCCCGCCACGCCTGGCTATTTTTTGGTTGTAGTTGTCATTGTTGTTTGGCAGGCCCGGGCTGGATTTGAACCTGCCAGCTCTGAGCTATAGGTGCCAAGACATAAGATTTTATTTTTCAAGAGCATTTCCTCACTAGAGAAGAATTTTAAAAATCACTACCCTATACATGCATATATGTAATTTATTTTACCTAAAACTCATTTATTCTAGAATGTTCCATACTCCCTGGATGTTTTGTTTGGCTGCTTAAGGCCCACTCTTCTCTATGGTTCAGAGACCATCAGCCTGTAGGGACAGCCCAAGCCCCCAGCTCTTCCAGCCCCCCTGAACTGTCCCTTCTCCACACATCTCATTCCTGGTGATCCTCCAAACGTTAACTCTTAGTTATATACCAACTGCTAAAGTATGTTGAAGTTTCACATGTGTGCATCTTGCTTCCACAGGATAGCAGTGAGTTCAGAGACCATGGGGGCTTTATCACCTTGGTCTGTGTCTCCCTGCAGGTTTGAGAAGATGATCAGTGGGATGTATATGGGGGAGCTGGTGAGGCTTATCCTAGTGAAGATGACCAAGGAGGAGCTGCTTTTCGGAGGGAAGCTCAGCCCAGAATTGCTCAAAACAGGCCTCTTTGAGACCAAGGACATTTCAGATATCGAAGGGTGAGTTTCCAGCCTTGCCACCTCTAGTCACTACGTCTCCACAGGGTATACAATATTTGGGGAATGAGGAAGGTGCATTGGTGTTTGACCTTTCAAGCATAGGTGCAAGAGGGTCTCAGTCTCCACTCATGGTGCTGGGGACAGTTGGCCACCATATGCAGGGACTTGGACATGACACTGGGTTTAGTGCTAGAGGCTCTCAGAGGGCCCTGGAGTGACTCATTGCGTCTCCTTTCCTTCCTCTTGAAGCTGTGATACCTTATCCACTATTGCCAGTTCTCAAAAAGGACTATGCTGGCCCCTGCTTCACAGCAGAAAGATAGATCCTCGGGTTGTCCAGAGACGTACCTACTCATGTAGTTCTAGTAGGTAGAGGCAAGGCCTGCATTTTCTCAACCTGGCACGGGTAGGAGTGAAGAGGGACTGACTTTGCTTTTTAATTAACAGTACCCTACAAGTTGGACTTCGTGTGCTGTTCTTAAGCTGTCTACTTGTAGATCAAGGAGTTCCTCTTGTTTTGAGGATTAAAATGGTGGGGAAGAGGTGATTTTTGTGCTGAAAGTTTATATGAATTTAAGTGGAGACTCCTGAAGGAACTGTGCCTACTTGTTGCTAAACCCAAGGGGATGCAAGTGCTCATATTGGTGAAGCATTTAGTTCCCCCAAGAAGGATGCTAATGTCACAGCACTAGCCCTTCATTGCCACCTTTAAGCACGAGCTAAAAGCTGTGCCAGCTTCATGGTGAAATGCAGTAGATTGTACTTTAGAGAGAGGCACCCACCGGGTGCCACAGCTGGATGCACCTGTTGAGAGGTTGCTGTGGCAGAGACGTTATCTGTCCACCCTAAGATAAGCAAATGCAGTGGGTGCGCACACACACGGCCCTCAGTGTTTAATGCACCAGGAATAGGACTTTGTCCTTACTCAGCACATGCACTAGAAAACTAGTTTTTCTCATCAGGAAAAAGGGGCACCTGGAGGGGTGGGGCAGGGTAGCACTCCGTGTGCCTGTGTGTACATGGTGGGTGGGGAAGGAGCCTCCTGATGGCTGAGTTACGTTTTACCCCCTCTCCCTCCTTGTTCACCCCCATAGGTGAGCTGAGCAGTGAAGAGGGGGTTTGCCAGAGCTGAGGGGTTTCCTTGTCACGTCCTGCGGCAGTGGGTCAGACATGAGCCCACATGCTGTCTTTCTGTTTCCCAGGGAAAAAGATGGCATCCGGAAGGCCCGTGAGGTCCTGGTGCGCCTGGGCCTGGACCCAACCCAGGAGGACTGTGTGGCTACTCACCGCATCTGCCAGATCGTGTCCACTCGCTCGGCCAGTCTGTGCGCGGCCACCCTGGCGGCTGTGCTGCGGCGCATCAAGGAGAACAAGGGCGAGGAGCGGCTGCGCTCCACCATCGGGGTGGACGGCTCTGTCTACAAGAAGCACCCCCAGTGAGTCGGCATGCGGGCCGGGGGTGACTGGGCTGCTGGGGTGACGGGCTGCTCCATGGCCAGCTCTGGTTTTGCATTTTAGGGGGGATGTGGATGGACCGTGCCATTGAGGATGCTGGTAGAATAGAAGTTCTCACCTGGGCCAAGGGGAGGGTGTCACTCCCCTGGTGCTGGTGGAGGTGACTTCTGAAGGCTGTGACCGGAGCTGCCCTTGGTGCTCCGCTGGCTGCTAGGCACTCTCTTTACACACCTCTTCTACAAGAGTTAGTGTTTCTTCACTCCGTCTTGATTCTTCATGGTTCCTGCACGTGCTATGTCCTCTGTAGGGGCCACCCCAGCCCAGTGGGTGACCAGACTCTCTGGCTGACCTTAATACTAGATTGAACCTGCCCTGTTCACACTTTCACCCCTTGGGTCACATGTATCTATACATCCAAATTTCATTTGGGACCTTGAATACATCTCTCTGGGTGCTCACTTACTTTCCCATACGAATGCGAGGTCCCTGTGCCTTCGTTACCTTAATTGGTTGGTGCAGGTCTTAGCCCAGAGATCCCCAATCCTAACCCAGTGCCTCAGAAACTTTATTGTGCACACAAATCACCCGAGGATCTGGCTGAAGGGGCACCTTCTGATTCAAAAGGTCTGGGGTGAGCCTGAGTCTTACATCTCTAACAGCACCCAGGGAGGCTGCCAGCCACAGACTGTACTTAGAGTAGTGAGGCCCCGGAGACCATGGCTAAAAGTGGCCACCATCCAGAGAGGTTCTTAGCTATTTAGATACCTTTGGGATCACTGGCAGAAACTGGTGAAAGAGATGTCAAAGTCCAGGAGAATAATTTTTCTATTTTGGGTCCTTCCCAGGACATTATCTAGTGAAACAAGTGATAGAACAGGAGAAGTAGGTGGTATTGGAATCATCTGATTCCACTGGGCTGCTCCAGCCGAGAGGCTGCACGTGGGCACGTTGTGTGACCCATCGCAGCAGGGGACATAGTGAGCTGAGGAAGTGGGGCCTGCAGAACAGCCGGATGAGGAAGGATATCTGTGTGACTGCATGCATGGGACAGTGGCTTGTTAGAAGGGTCCTTTCCTTTCAGTGGGGGATGCCCAAGCCAGGGGAGTCACAGTCGAATATCAGAATTTTTACAATGTCTCCTACTTTGAGAAAGAGAAAGGAGATGTTCAGGGCAGCATCTGCTCCTGCAGGTGCCTCCTGGCATTTGGGCTGAGGTGGCGAGCTGCTGTCCCACCATTCATACCACTGACCCTAACTGTGGACCCCTATCTCTTACCCTATCTGTGGGCAACTGCAGTTTTGCCAAGCGTCTTCACAAGGCTGTGCGGCGGCTAGTGCCTGACTGCGATGTCCGCTTCCTCCGCTCTGAGGACGGCAGTGGCAAGGGTGCAGCCATGGTGACAGCAGTGGCTTACCGGTTAGCTGACCAGCACCGAGCCCGCCATAAGATCTTAGAGGCTCTGAATCTGAGCCATGAGCAGCTCCTGGAGGTCAAGAGGAGGATGAAGGTAGAAATGGAGCGAGGTCTGAGCAAGGAGACGCATGCCACTGCCCCCGTCAAGATGCTGCCCACCTACGTGTGTGCCACCCCTGACGGCACAGGTACGTGCAGAGTTGCCCCCTGGCTTAGACAGTGGGCCTCTGTCTTGGTGTCGATGCCGTGGGGAGGTTCCCTTAGCATTAGCACTGATCATTTTAATCAGAACATGTTTTCTCAGCTGTATTGCTAGGGAATTCTGGTGTTCAATACTTGAGGCATTCCTGTGCTAAAATTAAACAGTACTAATAGTCCATACTTATTGACTGCTTACTGTATGTCAAAGTACTTTATGTGTATTAATCCATTTAATCTTTGACTGTTAAAAATATTAGCAGTTGGCCAGGTGCAGTGGCTCACGCCTGTAGTCCTAGATCTCTGGGAGGCTGAGGCAGGTGGATTGCTTAAGCTCAAGGGTTTGGGACCAGCCTGAGCAAAAAAAGTGAGACCCCATCTTTACTAAAAATAGAAAAACTGAGGCAAGAGGATCACTTGAACCCAAGAGTTGGAGGTTGCTATGAGCTATGACACCATGGCTCTCTACCCAGGGTGACAGCTTGAGACTCTATCTCAAGAAAAAAAAAATTAGCAGTTAATTTTATTAACAAACTGTTATGTTTGGCAGAAAATTGTGGCACAAAGATGTTGAGAAACCTGTCCAGGTTCACACGGTAGACTACATTGGAGCTGGAATTCAAACCCCGAAATTCAGGTTCTAGAACCTTTTCTGGTGACCATCACATTGGTCTGGGTCAGGGATCAGCAAACTATGACCCATTGGCCCACCCTCTGTTTTTGTAAATAAAGTTTTATTAGTACACCGCCATGCCCATTTGTCTGTACATTGTTTACAGCTGCTTTGCACTGTCATGGCAAAGTTGAGTGGTTGTGACAGAGACTGTATGTTTACTGTCTGAATCTTATAGAAAAAGATTTCTGACCCCTTGTGTAAGTATTGCAGCCTAAGAAATGTGGTCTTTTCCTAGTCAGAGAAGACAAGTGATGAGTAGAGTAGGCCAGTGCAGCACAGTGGGCTCCAGAAATGGAGACTTAGATTTGGTACCTGCCATCCCTTGTTCTGGTCACATGGCCCTGGTCAAGTGACTTAACCTTGCTTAGCCAGGACTCAGTCATCCATAATAGAGTAATGAAATGCCTCCCTCACAGGGAAGCCTAAGTATAGGATGAGGAGTTTCTCATTTTAAAATGTTTCCCTTCAGTTTCCTTCAGAGAGATAGACTCTGCCATTCTTCTCTATTCTAGAATCTATTTTTTTTGAGACAGAGCCTCACGCTGTCACTCTGGCTAGAGTGCCATGATATCACAGCTCACAGCAACCTCCAACTCCTGGGCTTAAGTGATTCTCTTGCTTCAGCCTCCCAAGTAGCTGGGACTACAGGCACCCGCCACAACACCTGGCTACTTTTTTTGGTTGTAGTTGTCATTATTGTTTGGCAGGTCCAGGCTGGATTCGAACCTGCCAGCTCTGGTGTATGTGACTGGCGCTTTAGCTGCTTGAGTTACAGGCACTGAGCCTATTCTAGAATCTATTATAAGGTGGCTTTTGATTTCAGATGAGAGGTGTGTTTGGAAAGCCCCATTTCACTTTCTTCACTGTTAGGTAGAACTCAGTGTCCATCACCTACTGAGCCATCAGGGGCTCCAGGGAGACCCCCATGTAGGGAAAGATGCCTTGACTCTGTCCCTCAGCTCATCCCTCTGATGCCCCAGCTCATCACCTTCCTGGGTTTATTTTCCAGAGAAAGGGGACTTTCTGGCCTTGGACCTTGGAGGAACAAATTTCCGGGTCCTGCTGGTGCGTGTGCGGAATGGGAAGTGGGGCGGAGTGGAAATGCATAACAAGATCTACTCCATCCCACAGGAGGTGATGCATGGCACTGGCGACGAGGTGAGGCAGGTGACCCCTAGGAGATCTTGCTTTCTCTGCTTGCTTGGGACTCTGGGGAGGGCTTGGTGCACCCCAGGCCCCGGCCTGGTCTTTTGCACTTCTGGGTGGACGCCTGTGCTCACTGGGCCCTGCTAGGGGCAGCCTGCCCTGGCCAGGCTCCTCCTTCAGTGCCTGATTTCTCCTGCAGCTCTTCGACCACATCGTCCAGTGTATTGCTGACTTCCTGGAGTACATGGGCATGAAGGGTGTGTCCCTGCCACTGGGTTTCACTTTCTCCTTCCCCTGCCAGCAGAATAGCCTGGACGAGGTAACTGTGTCTCCTTGGAGGGCTCTCCTGTGTCCTGTGGGCTTATTGAGTCTAAACCAGTCAAGTTTGGAGGACGAGGAAAAGAGAAGAGTGAGATTAGGAAAAGAAGGGAATGAGTGACCAGTGAGGGTAAGGGGGCTGTAGATGGGAATGGTTGACTCAGAGCTGGTGGAGGTTAGCTGTAACAAACAGTTTTTCAGATGGTGATGAGGATGCAACTCAAAAATGTTAACAACTGACTATTTTTTTAAGCACTTACTTTACTCCAGGTACAATGTGAGTTTTCCTGTGTGCCATTATCTCATTTAACCCTCATAGCAACCATATACCATAGGCGTTTGCATGCCCATTTTGCAGAAAGGCAAATAAGGTCTATAGAGGTGCTGGGTATCTTGCTCCAGGTCATCCAGCTTGGAAGTGGCTAAGCCATGATTTGAATTTGGTTTCCTGATGTTTGAGCATGTGCTCTCGGTTGTGCTGTGCTCTCCTGGCTATGGGATGGGTGATTTTCACTTCATCTCCTGTGTATGATCTGGGTACCCTGGCTCTTTCCTAGTTTCTCCCTTTTCAACTTGCCTTGGATGAACGAAGCAGGTGGGTAAAGGTCTGGCACTCCCAGATATGCTGGACACGAGCGCCCTGAGAAGTGGAGGAGACCTGAGTGGGCAGTGCTGGGCTCTGGGCTAGGATCGGCTTGCCCTCTGTATCAGATGTCACAGCACTGATACTGAAGTAGTCATGTCTCTGTGTATCCGCCATTACAAGCGCACATACACACCTAAGCTGTGGATGCAGTTGTAGGTTTCCTGCCGTAGATACCTACAAACAAGCTGGGCTGATGAAACAAACTCAGAAAAGTAAGAGCTGCTATTTGGAATGTGGCATCTATGTGGTAATGCAGCCCCCAGCACATGCAGCGAGATATTAGTCTAAGCACACACCTCGGGTGGGGACATGAATACTTGCAATAAAGCAGAAACAGTTGATGGACAAGAAAGGTAGGCAGGCCTGGCCAGTGTGGAGAAGGGTGTGTAGATGTAAATAAATCACGAGAAGGGCTGGGACAGGACAGGGGAGCCCACCCCAGTAATGGGGAAGGACTGGCATTTCTCTCAGTCCCTGGAACACCAACCCTTGAGTTCTTCCACTGAGGTATATAAATGCCTCCCAAGCTTACCACTATGAGATTTCAGTTTCCCTCTGGTATAATTAAGGTTTCAGAAAGTCCTGCAATAAACCCTGCTCAGTCTGGTATTTCCCCAAACCTACTAACATTTGTCCAGTGTTCACTGGCTTACGGTGTGGTTCACACATTGTTTTTTTGCAGTGTTAACACATTAGATTTTCAAAGGCTTCATGTTTCCCAGTTTGACAAAGAGAATTATCAAATGTGGATAAATATTTATGTAATATTTAGGGTGGTGCCTGTGGCTCAAAGGAGTAGGGCACTGGCCCCATATGCTGGAGGTGGTGGGTTCAAACCCAGCCCTGGCCCTCCCAAAAAAAACAAAAAAGAAATTATGTAATATTTAATAGAACATTACTTATTATAGCAAAATTGTTAGAAACAAACTTGCTCAACAGGCAAGTAACAGTTAAATAAATTACGAGCCAATTATTACCGGGTATCAGCTTTTAGTTATTTGGAAAAATTTCAGTGATGTGGGAAAATATTGGTGGCATGACTGAAAACTTTAAAAAATATTTTTCTTTAAAAACTGTAATCTGCAACATGGAGGAATATAATAAAATGATTAATAGAAAGATAAAAACATAACACTTTAGACTGTATCCTTCCAGACTTCCTACTAAAATATTTTTAAAAAGCACTCTCTTACATTTCATCTGACACATATATATCTTTGTTTATATGTTTACCAAGTAAACTAGAAAGCATGTTAACTGTTTCTGTCTGAATTGTAGGATTTCTGGCCATTGTCTTAGATCTTGTTCTCTGTGCTCAAAGTTCTTGTGAGGAGCATGTGTTAAGCCTAGAATCATAAAAGTTAAGAGGAAATGAAGCTGAAGACAGTTCTATAGGAACTGAGTTCTGTTGGCTCTGGGGAGCTCATCCTGGCAATGGGGAAATCCCCAGGCACAGAGGAGGGCCCAGGGGCCCCCAGCTCTGTTGACAAGCCACCGGTCTTGGGCACATCTCCCCAGCTGCTAGGGCTCTGCTTGTTTTATTGTTAAGGATCACCTGAAATAATGTTATTTGAATATTCTGTAAACTTTATTATTATTATTATTATTATTGGCACAGAGTCTTACTTTGTCACCCTCAGTAGAGCGAGGATAGTGTCAAACTCAAACTCTTGGGCTCAAGCAATTCTCTTGTCTCAGCCTTCTGAGTAGCTGGGACTACAGGCGCCCGCCACAATGCCCGGCTATTTTTAGAGATGAGGTCTTGCACTTGCTCAAGCTGGTCTTGAACCTAGGAGCTCAGGCAATCCACCCGCTTTGGCCTCCCAGAGTGCTAGGATTACAGGCGTGAGCCGCTGCACCTAGCCTATTATTATTATTTTTTGAGATAGAGTCTCATTTTGTCACCCTGGATAGAGTGCCATGGCATCATATCTCACAGCAACCTCAAACTCATGGGCTCAAGCAATCAGTCCTCTTGCCTCAGCCTCCCAAGTGACTGGGACTACAGGTGTGCACCACAATGCCCAGCTAGAGTTTTTTTTTGATTTTTGTAGAGACAGGGTCTTGCTCTTGCTCAGGCTGGTCTCCAACTCCTAAGCTCAAGCAATCCACCTACCTCAGCCTCTCAGAGTACTAGGATTACAGGTATGAGCCACTGTTCTTGGCCTTGTAAACTTTAAATTGCCAAATACAAAATTTTGTCAGATATGAAGCTGACATGTAGACAAGAGAGGTGGGTGGAGATAAGCACACACTTGTCTGACTGTGGGCGTGAAAACCAGCACTCCAAGGGACTATAGTAATACTTTGTCTTTCTGGCTCTCCTGGGATCTGAACATGGCATTACACATCCATGTAGATGTGAATGAAAGGACTGGCTAATGGGCATGAGCCACCAAGCAAGGCCTAGAGAAACCAGGCCAGTGGCAGGTGGTGAGCACACAGCCCACGGAGGGAGGCTGACCTCTTGGGTGAGGAGCCTGGGAGGCCTGATGCTTATTTTCTGATGGGCTGTGGTGAGAACAACCCAAAACATTTTCCCCATGTTCAAAGCCATTGTGCATCTGCTCCCATAGGGCCCCAGGACATGGTAAAGGAGTGTATTAAAGATTGGGGTCCACAAGGATTCCAAGGAGTAGCCTGGGTGCTTTCCTCACTGAGAAAAATGGGTGAAAAATAGTTTTCACCCCAGCTATGAGCAGGGTACTTGATCTCTAGATACTGGAGTTTGAGAATAAGAAACCCACACTGAGCCTTTTGCTGTAAGTGAAGGAGAGGGACAAAGCAAATTGTTCTGCCCAGTGAGGAAGCTCAGTGTATAGGAATAAGTCCCACAGCAAGACAGCTTCATGGTGCCTGTGAGCCCATTCATCAGGTTAGCAGGCCTGCTGGGAGTTCTGCTTCTCCAGCTTCTGTCTTGCCAGCTATAGGCCTTGGGCAAACTACTTCAGAGCCTCAGCTTTTCTTAAAGCAAGCATGATAGTGATAATTATTCCACAAGGTGCTGTGAGGATTAAATGCTGTAACACACGGGGTGTGCTTAGCTCAGTACCTGGTGCACAGTGGGTGCTCAATATCAATCCACCCACCGATACTTTAAACTCATTTGTGCATAAGATTTTTGGTGACCCATGGAGCCTGTTCTGTGAGGTTGAGAACTAGAAGCACAGCTGGGCTCCAGGTGTCATTGGGGAATCCTCCTCTGATTTTCTCTCCATGTCCGTGTGTGATTTTTAGAGCATCCTCCTGAAGTGGACAAAAGGCTTCAAGGCATCTGGCTGTGAGGGCGAGGACGTGGTGACCCTGCTGAAGGAAGCCATCCACCGGCGAGAGGTGGGGAGAGCCGTGGCACCAGACCTGATGAGTCAACTCCCCAATTCCTCACAGGCCTGGGCATTCAGAAAGTGGGGTCAACATCAGGGACAGTTGCATTGGTTGGGGGAACATCAGGAGTTATTGAGCCTCCACTGTGCGCTAAGCCACAGCACTGTGGATTCAGGGGTACTTACCACAGTCTTGTTCTGTAGCTTCCTATGTCCTAAGAGCTCCGATGAGAAATGGAGTTGGGTGAGGAGAGCAGGTAGAGCGTGCCGGAAAGGGCACTCTTCCAGAGTACAGCCAGGAAGGGCTCTCAGAGGAGGCGGCGTTTGAGTGGAGACCCGAGTGAAATGTGAGATGAACCATGGCCTGTGAGATACAGTTGACACACGTCTAAATCTCCCTTACAAATGCCTGCAAGGCGTACAGTGGGCTCACTTGGGGGCTGGGCGTCTGCTTCTGCCCTCTCAGGAGTTCGACCTGGATGTGGTTGCTGTGGTGAACGATACAGTCGGGACGATGATGACCTGTGGTTACGAAGACCATCACTGTGAAGTCGGCCTCATCGTCGGTAAGGACCGGGCCCGGCTCCCGCGGGGAGGACGGCCTTGCTGGGTGCCAGGAGGGTGGCGCTGAGCGAGGCCCTGGCGTCCTGTGCTTGGCAGGCACCGGCAGCAACGCCTGCTACATGGAGGAGATGCGCAACGTGGAGCTGGTGGAAGGAGAGGAGGGGCGCATGTGCGTCAACATGGAGTGGGGGGCTTTCGGGGACAATGGGTGCCTCGACGACTTCCGCACGGAGTTCGACATGGCGGTGGATGAACTTTCCCTCAACCCTGGCAAGCAGAGGTAGGCACCCAGTCGTGTGTGGACCCCGCTCCGTGCATCCCAGATCCGAACCGAGACGAGTGGAGCCCCGACCACAGCGTCTCCCCGGACGCCCTTTCTTGGGAGGTGTTCATAGAAGAGGTTTCCTTGGAAAGAGTTTCTTGTCAAGGACACTGGAAAGTTCCGAGTTAGTAGTTAATGTGAGAAGCAGCACCCACGCCGAGGACTGAAAGAACAGGCAGGCGAGCACTAGACCTGGGTCTGAGATGGAGGAGAAAGAAATAGAGAGGTGGAACCACCTGCTGCTACCAGGCTGAGCATCTTCGCGGAGCGGCCCACACAGGAGCAAATCCTCCCTTCCGCCTTTGTCCATCGGCGTCTAGCGCCCTCTGTTGTCAGACCTGAGCAAGGGACCCGCCGGGCCTTCGCAGAGCCCTGTGGATGGTGGGGTAGGGGTCTGAGATGAGGGACAGTAGCTTAAGATCAAACATACTTCCCATTAGAAAGATGGTGCTTGCAGTGTTTCCTGTCCAGATTAACCAAGGACCTTAGTTCTGCAGAATATGCTTTGCAACACATTTGTCTAGAAGAGCGATCACAGACTAAAATGCCTCTTGGGGGCATACAGGCAGTAAAGGAAGACAAGTTGGGGTGGCTGGCTGGCTATGGAGTCTTGAAACCAGAGGCCTTGGCATTTTGTTTTTCTTTTTTCAAGACATCATGCAGTCTAAAGACCCTTAAGCCTCTGTGTTTAGTTCCAGTAGCCAGGACAGGGGCTCTACAGTGTGCACTACTAGTTACTTGAGTAATAATGATTGGGTTTAAAAGAGTGCATGCTACATGCCTAGTGAATTTAGGGATTAAGTCTCAGCATCCTGCCCTGCTCCCAGGAGTGTGGTTGAGTTTGGAGTGTGTTTCTTCTTGGGGACTTGGAAAGCCTTGGAAAGGAAATGAGATCCTGGGGCAGCAAGGTCAAGTTTGCAGAAGGTAGTAGATTAGCATACAAGGACATCAGGAATCCTGCCTAAGTGAATAAAGCAACATTTCCTTTCCTGCCAGGGGCAATCTTCCTTCCTTCTGCTTTCTAATCCATTGGGGATGCCCAAGCTGGCCTGTGCCATCTCAGCATCCCTTACCACCTCCCTACTTACCCTCCATGAACATTACTGTCATGTCATTTCATTTCAGGTTTGAGAAGATGATCAGTGGGATGTATCTGGGTGAGATTGTCCGGAACATCCTCATCGATTTCACCAAGCGTGGGCTGCTCTTCCGAGGCCGCATCTCAGAGCGGCTCAAGACAAGGGGAATCTTCGAAACCAAGTTCCTGTCTCAGATTGAGAGGTGAGAGTTTAGGGCTTTGTGTAGGGTGTGGCTATGTTCTCCTCATGGACAGTCAAACTAAAGGATTTCCATAGCTCCAGTAAGATAAGGACATGGCTTGTGCAAAGAGCAGTTTTGTGGCTAACGTATTTATGTCTAGCGTGTTCACTTAAAGCACCTTATGGACAATTGTCATTTTAAGGACAAATATATAACATTCTCACGAAAGATCATGCTAAGCATGGCACGAGACCATGCAAAGTGATATTGTTGGGCTTTAGAATAGATATCAAAGGTAGAAAGCTACCTACTGGTAGGATATAAATTGAAATTCACAGAATAATTAAGCCATCCACACTTGGCTTAAAGGTCCTACCTAACTGTTGGGCATAGTAATCAGGCAACAAGGATGGACAAAAAGTTGGAATGTCAGGCAGGGCAGAAACATGCCGTGTGGAGACTCATTAGAGCAAAACTTCCCTTCTCCAGTCCAATGGCAGAAAAGTCTGCTCCAAACTAGAGCAGTGAATTGCAAAGCCCATTAGAAATTAATGCTGTGTCATTACTTCCAGTGCATAGTAAAATAGGCGCTGGACAACTGGCCTGATTGGGCCCCTTGGGCATCTGCACTAGTGTATAGGAATAATATGTTCTAGTTTGCATGTTTGTTTGTGTGCAAGGAGATGATTCCAAGACTTCTAAAATAATTCCCTTTATTTTCTTCCTACAATTCTATTTACATTAGTTTCATAAATAGCACACATGTAGAGTTCAGACCTCTCAGGGTAGCAGAGTAGAAATAGAGCAGGTGTCAAATGCTGCTTAGTACTGTCCTGTGGATCCATAAACTGCCCTGAGATAATGGACAAGAAAGAGCTTTGTAACTGGAAACTGACATTATCACTGTCATTATTTTTTTCCAGTTGAGTAGAATACATAGTGAATTTCCTTCTGAGTATCCATTTTGCTGTAGCGAAATGTATTTTGTGTAGGGATATGTTTCTTTGTATTCCTGTCACCCTCTGGAAGAGTGCAGGGGATTAAATGCTGATCTCAGTTTAGGAAAGGGAGCCACCTCGCAGAGCCAGCTGCTGGAGGGGTAGACCCCATGGAGCCAGTCCCTGAAGTGGTGAGCCACCACTGCCTGACTGACACTCACTGTCTCCCTCTCACCCCAGCGACTGCCTGGCCCTGCTGCAGGTCCGAGCCATCTTGCAGCACTTGGGGCTTGAGAGCACCTGTGATGACAGCATCATTGTCAAGGAGGTGTGCACTGTGGTGGCACAGCGGGCAGCCCAGCTCTGTGGCGCAGGCATGGCCGCTGTGGTGGACAAGATACGAGAAAACCGGGGCCTGGACACTCTCAAAGTGACAGTGGGTGTGGATGGGACCCTCTACAAGCTCCATCCTCAGTAAGTGCCTGACTCTGGCCTTGCCTGCCTTTCCTCCTTCTCCACTGTCTCCCTCTCTCCTTTCTTATCTTATGGTGAACTATCGGCCATTCCAAAGAGTGTATATAATATATTTATTATAGTTTAAAGATGACTAACCAGCAGTAGACTGAGTTTTACCTTCATCATCGGAAGCTTCGGTGAGCCCCTTCCCAGTTATACCTCACTGTCCTCTGCCAGGGGCAGGTGCTGTGTTGAATTAGCTCCTTGCTTTTCTTCTCCCCTCAAATGTAGGTCTATACCTATATTGTTCAGTTTGACTGACTTTTTATTATTATTACATGATATCTACATATTATTACATGGCCTCTCTCACGTTGTCTGTATGTTTTGAGATGCAAGTATGCACTTACAGTTCATTAATTTGGGGAGCTATGGCTGAGCACCCATAGCTAAGTGGTTAGGGTACCAGCCACATGCACTGGGGCTGGTGGATGCGAACCCAGCCCGGCCTGCTAAACAGACAAATAACACCACCACCACCACAACAATAAAAATAGCAGGGCACTGTGGCAGGCGTCTATAGTCCTAGCTACTTAAGAATCGCTTAAGCTCAAGAGTTTGAGGTTGCTCTGAGCTATGATGCCATGCACTCTAGAGAGGACAACAAAGTGAGACTCCATCTCAATTTAAAAAAAAAAAGAAAAAATGGGGGGTATACCTTTGAGTATACTATAGTTTATTCTCTCGTTGATGTGATATTTCTGTTATTTGTAGATTTTGACTATTACAAACAGTGCTGCTGTGAACATTCTGTGAAATGTATGCTAGAACTCTGGAGCAAGAGTTGGCAAATAGCAGCCACAGCCTAATTTTGAAAATAAGGGCATACATCCCTTCACATCACATCAGTTGACATGCTGTCTATGGCTGCCACACACGATGGCAGAATTGTCCCCCAAGAGCACAAAACTGAAAGCATTTATTGCTTGGCCTTTTATAGAAAAAGTTTACTTCATACCCTCTGCCCTACCCTTAGTATGGGAGAACTACATTGTTTTTCTTTTTCCTCTTTTTCTTCATCTCTCCTTTTTTTCACCCCTTTTATCACCATTTTTCTGCTCTCTTCTTGCCCCATTTGCATATGGTTTGAATAATTCATTTAAAAGTCAGGAAGTGCCCCAAATCCTCTCCCCTAGAAGCCTTTCAGAAGAAGATTAGGGGAGTAGTTCTATGCCCTAGCCCAGGCAGTAGGCACAGGATGGACTGGAGGATGGAGAGTATGTGACCAAACCTTACCTGCTTTCATTAGGTCTATTTCAAGGAGAAAAGAGGCTCTCCCAGAGTCTAAAAACATTTAGTGAGGGGAGGCACCTGTGGCTCAAAGGAGTAGGGCGCTGGCCCCATATGCTGGAGGTGGCAGGTTCAAACCCAACCCTGGCCAAAACCCACAAAAACACCAAAAACTGTTAGTGAAAAGGAAACTTCAGAAGTTCTGGATCCCTTTACTGGAGGGTCTGTCATTGTACAGGTAGGAGCCTCAGTCCCAGATGAGGATTAGGATGGGGCCCTAGGACTTGGCATCCTCAGCTTCACAGATGGGGAGGGCATTCTGACCCTGCTGTGATGGGTGGATGGTGACAGCTTCTCACTCTAGTCCCATATGGAGAGGATCTGGGGTCACTGTAAGGTCCTCATAGTAACTCTGTTAAGTCTGCTTCTTTTGCCTTCTATTCCAAGTGTGGAATAGAGGGAGCTGATATAGGACAATACCCCTGGAAAATAAAAAATCACATTCATGGGTCTTAGTCCTCCCTGCTGGAGTTTGTGAATGGATTATGTACCTCTGCAAGGCACACTTGTAGCTCCCATGACTGTTGAACTTCTCTTTTACTGATTGTTTTTAAGAGCCCAATTTGCAAGAATTGCAAACATGCCCAAGTTGAATCTTAGCTCCTCCAACTACCTTGTGTGATGTATTGGGCAATATTACTAGCATCTCCAAGCCTTGGTTTTCTGGTACATAATATACAGTAAATATTTAAAACATTGTGCTGTTAATCCTTTTCCTCATCTTAACTACTTCTGGGTTTCCAGCATCCCTTCTTAGGGTCAAATTTCTGAGTATACAAGTTAAACATGACTAAAATGATTTTTCCTGTGTCTTCCTTCCACCTTTTCCAGCTTTGCCAAAGTCATGCATGAGACAGTGAAGGACCTGGCTCCGAAATGTGATGTGTCCTTTCTGGAGTCGGAAGATGGCAGTGGGAAGGGGGCAGCTCTCATCACTGCCGTGGCCTGTCGCATCCGTGAGGCTGGACAGCGATAGAACCTCTGAAACCAGAAGGGACTTCCTCTTGCTCCCCGTCCTCCCTGTTTTAAATTACAAGGTGTCATCCCCTTGTGTCAGAGACAGACCTTTAGGCTTTTCCTTGGCAGAGAGGACCCTGTTGAACTGGTTTTTTTCTTTACCTGTATTCACTATACAATTTGGTGCCCGAACTTTGGTCTTCCAAGATATACACAGATTGAAGCAAGGATTTGTTCACAGTGGTCACAACCATTCTCATTGGTTCTTTTAAAACTTAAGAATGTTAGCCCTTAATAATTAATCCCCTTGGCCAAATTCCATGTCCCTGCATAATTCTACAGGGTGGGGACATTAATGAAGATATGGTTGCTTCACCTTGGAGCCTGAACATGACATTTCTAGGTGGAGAGCCTCCTCACCATGATGTTGATCCTGATCTCCTGTCAGAGATCTGGGACATCTTACTACAACATGAGCCTGATTTTCCTACAGGCATATTGGGGGGGGTGGTGCATGGAGGGGAATCCATGGATATCCATGTGGTAACCCCTTTTCAACCTCATCTACAATCCTTTGCCCTGTGGATTCCAGCATCACTGTTCCTGGGATCAAGGAACCTTGAGTCTGGACAATGAAACCAAAGTCAAGAATGATGCATCCTGCAAGTGGGCTCTGGTCATATCTCCATGTGGATGCTCAAATCATCCATGAGCAATGGACTTTTGGGAGAGGGGGAGCTTTTTGGTTTGTTTTAAAAATTGTTTTTCCTGTAAAAGCAGAAACCTTGTATTTTCATTTTAATTTATATTTAAAATTTATTTAGTTTATGAAGTAGGTCTGCTCCTTCATCTTGACGTGTGATGATCAGTTGCATGTAATGTATTTATATGTTAATTTGTTATGTATATAGATATGCAGGTCTAGTCTGGATTGGCCTCCTTAGTACATCAGTGTGGTTAAAGGTAGAAGGGGAAGATACTGACTAGTGACTAGAAATACCTCATTCGCCTGTGGGAAGAGAAGAGGAAACTCTTCAGGGTGAGTGAATGGCAAAGCGGTTGCCTACTGCTTCCTCCTTTCCTGCAGTCTTGGGAATGTGAGGAAGGCAGGGCAGAGAGAGGCTGGGCCTTTGGGTTGAAGAAACCACGGTGACTGGCTGCTCTGTCTGGAGACTTTCCTGGGGCAATATTATAGGGGATGTTAACCAAAGGAAACCAAAAGAATCATTTCAAATAGACTCATTGGTTAGAAATCTTTATTCTTAGGGCAGTCAGTAGTACTTTAAAGCTTTCTTATGTGATAAAGGAAGCCACCAAAAACTTTTTCTAAAAATATATCTAGTCATTGACAGCAAACCAAAATGGAATAAGTAAACTACCAAACAAACAAAACCTCAGGGACAATATTTTTGGTGTATATGTGCCCTTTTAGCAAGTTTCATCTTGGCTTTGTTTTGTAAATGTTTTATAAGAATTGTGGTCCATATGCTTCCCTAGGCTGACCTGGTACTGGTCTGCTGACCTGTTTTTGTGGTTTTTATACACAGTATTTATTTTAAACTATTGGGAGGGATGGGAAGGATATAAAAACTTTCATATTCTACTTTTCAAGATTACAATTAATTCTGAATCTGAAAGCCCACTTCTGCCCTGAAATATGCACAACCCCAGACATTAACCCTGGACACTACATGGTAAAGAGAGAATGGCCTTGTAACTCTATTAAATTGGATGCAAGGATCAAACCGAAAACATGGAAAGAAACTCATGATGGACTCGCACCCAGTTTTTGCACATTTATCAAACTTGTGCTGAAAACAGTGTCTGATTACATGATTTTTGAACCAGGTTGGGCATAAATAGGTGAAAACTGCCCAGATCTTCCTGACAAGCACAGAAGGCAGAGGGGCAGGTCCTTCTTGTTTGTCCTGGTCTCACTTTACTGTTTGATGCAGCTCCTCTGCCTGTCTCATACTCACTAAACGATCCAAAATGTGGGTGCATGGAAGCTTTTGGCTTTCATGTAGATTTATATTTCATCAAGGGGGGGGTTCCAAAATAGAGATGGATTTTTAACTAAAATTTTAAACTTGAAGATTAAGTACTATCTATGAAATTACACATTTTGTTTTTAAAGGTAGAGCTGTATGTGTAGCGACTAAAGATCTGTTGATTTTCCAAACTGAGCACTGGAAAATGCATTTTGAATGTTTGTGTTCCCAGAATTAGGTTGGCAGTCCCTTGATGACGCTGCTTTGCTTGGTGTAAATACAATGGATCTCAGTCTTTGGGGTGTGCTGAATAGCAGATCATCTCAAATCCTTGAGCAATCAGTCTAGTGAAGATATTGTCATTATGTACAATAAATAACTAGTTCAATTAACTATGTGATGTTAATTATTATTAATAAATTTTAACATTTTTCAAAATACCTGATGTGTGATTCATGATTTGGTCATATCAGTACTTCCTGGCCAGTGTGGTAAGTGACTTATGAGTGTCTTGATTTTGAGTGTATGTGTTTGACAGGCGTGGAGCTGAGACCTGGGCTGATCCCAGGAATTTCTCTTCTTAGAAACTCAGTCCCGATAGAACTAGAAGGTGGCTTTTCCTGGGCTGCCTTTGAGGCCCTAGATGTCAAGCCCCATGTCTAGCTGTGCAGTCCACTATTTAAACAGCATGGCTGAGATGTATGTAGCATAACCCTCATGGGCTCTGGCTGGACTTGGCAGGTAGATGTGACTTGGCAGGTAGATGTGAGTCATATTCGAGATATATAGCCTTTGTGTGAACATCTAAAAGAGCACCTGCCTCTGTCCTCTCCTTACCAAACTCTCTCTCCTCCTTAACAAATAAGCAAAACTCAAAACTGAGGAATAAATTCCTCAAAATTCCCTAGGGATACCCACTGACATTGTCATGGGCCTGCTTGCCACTAACTGAGAGAGGAAAATGACCAAGGCTCAAATAGATACAGCCAGAGGTAAAGGAAAAATTAAAAATGGACTCTATTTTTTCTGTTATCAAATTGGTGAGATTTGGAGCATTTTCGTATATTATTAGTCGAAGTGTAATTGGTATAACCCATTTAGGAGGAGAGATTGGCAATATGTCACAAAAGCAGATTTTGTGTAATTTTCTAGAAATTTGTGCTAAGGAAATACACAAGTTAGGGACTAAGATTTAGCTGTAAGGGCATTAACTATTGTCTGGCTGATAATAGCTAAAAGGAGAATTTGTATCAATGTGATAGGTCTGCCTACACTGTGTCAGGGTTCAGTCTAGGAAATCATTCCAGTGACTGCAAACATTTAATACAGTGACTTGCTTATACTGGTGGTGCAAATGCCGAGAATCCAAACAATACAGAAGCAACCCAGAGAAAAACAGCTTCAATCCCACTGGGTGGACCAGAGTTCCAAAGCTGGGGAAAGGTGCGGGGTAGGCAGGACCAGGGAGCACAGAGCTGGGTGGGTGATGAAGAAATACTCTGCTTTCACTCCCACCCTCGAGTTTTCTGCAGGGTTTCCCACTGGCTGAGCCTAACATAACACAGTTGGGCTGGGGAGCCTGGGAAATGGAGCAGGCTCGGTGATACAGGGCCAGGCAGCAGGGATCTGAGCAATTAGGAAGGTAACCGGCATGTACCCTATAAAACCATTATGGCGGTATAGAGGATATGGGCATTTAACATATAGAAAATGTTAATGATATATTACTTCATGTCAAAAGTGTGTTATGGAATGGTATATAGAATATGATCCCATTTTTGTTTAAAAAATGCCATATGACATAGGAGTTGTAATAGGTTTCTTTTGAGGCAGGGGAGAAAAAGCAGAAGTGAATTTTGTTCCAGTAACTGTGCAGATGCAACCGGCTGGGGCATTGACCGGGCAGTCTGCAGTAATCTAAAGTTAAGCACGAAGTTACTGATTACAACCCCCACTGCAGCAAATGTTCCTGTTGTCTATATGCCTTTAAGATGTATGCTGTAAACTATATAGTGACCTTGGAACTTCCTTGACCTTCTGTTGTCTTTGAGAACAGGTAGCCAAGGGCTGAGGGCATGCGCAGACCTAATCTTCCCTGAGTCACGAGTTTTTCGCGTGCACCTGGGCCCCAAAACTATAAATAGAAGGCCAGAAATTGAGTCTAGGGCTCTGTTCTTCAGACACTAGTCTGCTGAGTCTCTGCTGGTGAACAAAGCCACTTTCTCTTCTCTTTTCGTCTGCCTCGGCTCCTGCTACACTCTGAAGGCCTTGCTGCCAGTGAGTGAGCCGGGCAGAGGCCTCGGTCCCTCTGTCAACAGCTCCCCTCCGAGGATCTGCCCCGCTGGGGGTCTGGGTCCCCAGCCAGCCTCAGGCAGGCTGCTGCTCAGCACAGTTTTGCTGCCACCCACACTCCCTAGGCCACTGCTGCCCCTCTCCCATGACCTCAAGGAAGAGCTGCTCTCCCCTTTCCCACTGGGAGCTTCTGGGAGGACGTAGCTTGTAATTCTCTACAGATTGTAACACCGGACACAATGTTCAGAAGAGAATTTTCTCAGTGTATAATTAAAAATGGGTTCCTCAAAAGCCTGCACTGTGCAGACTCATGGGCTTCCCTGGGGCTGCTCCCTGCCCAACTCCCATCCGGTCTCTCTGACCTTTCCTTCTCCTCCTCAATCTCTCAACCCTCGGTCTTTCCCAAAGCATAGCAGCAAGCTTTTGTCTGATACTCCTTCATCTGCATGAGAACTAATTTTATTGCAGAAGAGAAGACAGGAATGGAAATACACATGGACAGACTTTTTCACAAGAGAATGTCTACCTCTCAGGCTTATTCAAACTACATAGAGAATCATTATTTACAAGTTAATCGCTATCGCCCAGGTACATTCGTTCTCCCCAATCACCCCTTACTACCACTCAAAAAATCGTGGCACTTCCCTCATCTCTCCTCCCCCGTGAAGAAGGGAATACAAGCATCTGGACCTCATTGGCTTATTGGGTAATGTCTCTGCCACTTCCAGTCTAATAAGTTGTATACCGTTTTCTCCTATTGATCAGCCTGTTGTCAGTTCAGTTCCAGCAAACCCTCCACGAGTGAAAGGGAAAGCTTTCCCTCTTTACTCCTACAGATTGGACGCTGTGAGCAGGAGAAACCACATCTGCTCTACTTTTCTGGAAGCCACAAAGACACAGAGAACCTGACAAACTGGCACAAAGGGTAAAAAAGTCTCACCAGTCAGACTCTCAGGTGTCTGTAGGAGCCAGTTGAGCAGACAGTAAAAATCACTGTCTCCTTGCTATCCTATTTCAGATTAATAGAAGAAAAGCATCTGTATGGACCAGCCCTAGGTTCTGCGACTCTGGTTTTTTATCACAGGGGGCTGCATCTTCTGTATCCATTTAAAAAATACCACATATGTCTATAGTCTGCTAAATCTGGAAAGTTACCTGATTTTTACATGCCATCTGCAGCTAGTGAGACGTTCCTTTCTTTATGTTGTCTTTGGGAGAAGTCTAGATTTTTTTTTTTTGCTCCCTCTTTGGAAACTTGGCTAAAGCCACAAATGGCTTCTTTGTTTTAGTCTCATGTGTGCTTATTTTTTAGTTATTTGATGGTATATCCCTGGTTTAAAACTTTGGTTCATATTGAGAGTGTGATGGCAACTCCTCCCTTTTTCCCTCCTATTTATCTTAATTTCTCCACCAGCTGGGGGAGTAAGGCCATGAGCGGTGGCTCCCCTCCAAGGCTCAGCCGGACGTGCTGCTCCTGCAGTCACCAGCACCAACTCCCTCTGCAAAAGCCAGTCAGCTCAGGAGGCACAAAGTCGGTTGCTTGTATATTTAAAGTAATTTTTAAAAAAAGACCTATCTGGTCAGAAGGCAGCTTAATTCTGATTAGCTGATTCTCAGATTGTTTTTTTCCCCCAAAGCTTCTCAGTTCTCTTTCAGATCCTGTTTCTCTCAGGGGAACTTCTTATTTGACTAGACCCCTGTTTTTGAAACCCCTATTAACTAGAACTTTATTGGCCTTCTGGGAACCTTAAACACTCCCTAACTGGATCCTCCAAGACATGTTCTTCCACTCACTAAACCCCAAATGCTTTTCAAGCTCATTTGACTTTAGTAAATCTTTGATAAATAAGGCTAATTTTTAAAATCATTGATGAAATAAAATAGAAATGTTCTTCAAAATTGTCAGCATTAGGCTCGGCGCCTGTAGCATAATCATTTCGGCACTGGCCACAGGACCGAGGGTGGCAGGTTTGAACCTGAACAGGGCCAGCTAAACAAGAATGACAACTGCAACAAAAAAAATAGCTGGGCATTGTGGCAGGCGTCTGTTGTCCCAGCTACTCAGGAGGCTGAGGCAAGAGAATTGCTTAAGCCCAAGATTTGGAGTTTGCTGTGAGCTATGACACCATGGCACTCTACCGAGGGTGACATAATGTGACTGTCAAAAAAAAAAATTGTCAGCATTAATTCAGACATTTTTGCCTGGATCCATTGGTTAGACAGGGTTGTGCTATCTCTACTGGATGTTATAAGATCATTAAACTTGCTTCTGTGATAGTTTTATACTTGCTTGATTTGTCTGTAAGCTAAAGCTGTGAGGACTGGCTGTTGTACTCCCCTGAAACTGTGCACACATCCTGCTGTTGAGAGCACCTGTAGTGAGAATAAGATGGAGTCAGTCAGGCTAGGTTGACACAGCACCGGTGGCCTAATTAGTTTAGGTCCTACTAACCTTCCTTTCATGTTTCCCATCCTTGTTTTATAAATTTAGGGCAATCAATTTAGGAGATTAACATTTGAGTAGAAATGTTGTTTTGGGTCATGGATTATACATGCTGATTATTGTTTATTATGGGTCATGGGTTATGCTGATTATTATTATTTAAGATGAGGGTTAATTATTGTTGTTTAAGACAAGGGCTAATGTGGGTTTTGCTTTGAACTCATAAAACTGTGGTTTTAGAAATGGAAAGGGAGAATAGGCTGTAAGAGACTACTCTCACTGTTCTCCAGAACTGCTGGCCCTCCGACAAAAAAACTCTTTGGATCTCATCCCCATTTCTGCATTTGGCTGACAGTGACAGGTGGCCAGACTCTCTTCATCAGGTAACACTACATGAGCTTATGTCTTTGGTTTTGAGTCTCTGAAACTTAGGGTCTAGATAAGTGGCCATGATAAGAACTGGGGACATCTGTGTCTGCAGCATAGGGCAGAACCAAGCCCCATGTGGCTCCATCGTCCCTGTCCCAACTCTGCCTCCTGGCCACGATAAAAGATATTGGATCCTCCAGGTATAGTGTTCATACCTCTGTCCTCTTGAGCTCGGTATTCACTAAGTGAATCTGGAATCTGTACAGGCCCTCCCTTCAGAGCCATCTGGTAACAGCTACATGGTTACTTTCTTTATAGGATTCCTAGCCTTACAGCAAGAATGTCACTTTCTGATAGGCCCAGAAATCTCAAGATGTTTTGGGGTCCTTGAGAAGAAAGAAATTCACCTTAATTCCACAGGGATTACAGACACAGTCTTATGGTTGAGTCATTGGTGTGGCTCCTGAGCTTTAAGATGCTTTTTAAAAGTCTAATCTGAGATTCCTTATGAAAAGTTCCAGCAAAGCCAACTTAAAAAGAACCTATTTGTGTTATCAGATTGAGGAGGGTCCAGCCCCCTGTCACTATTAGCCAATATGCAGAAACTGGGATAGGTCGACCAAACTTTGTCAGAAGGCTGGCCATTCTAGAGAACAGAAAGAGTAGCTTCTCCAAGACTGTTCTGTTCTTCCGTTTCTAAAACCACACTTTTATACATGCAAGTTCAAAGTAAAAATCGTGTTAATCTTTATCTTGAACAACAATGCATGACCCATAATAAACAATAATCAGCATAACCCATGCCTCAAAACAACATTTCAATTCAAATGTTAATCTTTTAAATCAATTGCCCTAAACTACTCAAGATATATACTTTTAGATTAAAGCTGAATTTACAAAACAGCAAGAATAGGAGACACGAGGTGAAGGTCACATAGGACCTAAACCGACCAGACCAGCTGTGTCGTCTCCATCTTATTTCACTACATGTGCTTTCATGTGGTCAATTATCGTTCTTGATGGTCAATCATCATTCTTGATAAACTTACGTAAATAATCAGGCCAAAGACTAAACATATTTTGACAACAAATTATTCCTACCATGATTATCTTTAGTCGAAAGGGAGGACTAGAGAGAAAAAATTATGTTGTTGTTGTTGTTGCAATTTGGCCGGGGCTGGGTTTGATCCCACCACCCTTGGTATATGGGCCAGTGCCCTACTCACTGAGCCACAGGTGCCCCCCGGGAACAAATTATGTTTATGAGGAAAACCTGTAGATTTTAGTTCATTTTGTGTGTGTGTGTTTGGCTTTACCTGCAGTTTGAACTGGATCCATATTTCTTCTGGTTTCCTCTAATAGCTACTATAAGTCTTTAAACTAATTTTTCCAATTTTTTCCCCATTTTCCTGACTTGAAATCACTAAAAATTAAAACTGCCTTCTTCCTAAGGCTGAAGTTAGTCAGTCAATGTGGCTTTCAAAAAAAAAATTACTTTGGCTCGGCGCCTGTGGCTCAATGGGCCAAGGCACCGGCCACGTACACCTGAGCTGGCAGGTTCGAATCCAACCTGGGCCCGCCAAACAACAATGACGGCTGCAACCAAAAAATGGCCGGGCATTGTAGCGGGCGCCTGTAGTCCCAGCTACTTGGGAGGTGGAGGCAAGAGACTTGCTTGAGCCCAGGAGTTGGAGGCTACTGTGAGCTGTGATGCCACAGCACTCTATCCAGGGTGACAGCTTGAGGCTCTGTCTCAAAAAAAAAATTAAAAATAAAATAAAAGCAGTGCTCATCAAGCCTTTAAAAAAAAAA
>CAUYON010078180.1:0-25925 GCA_963573935.1 Arctocebus calabarensis | reverse complement strand
AAAAAAAAAAAAAAAAAAAAGAGTATATAAGAGTATCAAGTAATACTTACCTATGGCATCTAAGTTCCAAGATGTTATGTCAGATTTAATTATACCATCTGCATTTTGAGCTTCCACTTGAATGGTACTATTATCCATGTTTGTTACTCTTGGAGGAAAAAAAGAGCACGAAGCACGATTTTCACTTGTAGAACTATTGATTGTACAACTCTCAATTTTATTTCCAAAAGAACTGTGAAGGAAAAAGCAATTCAACATGAGATTAGTAAAATAGTTTCAAAACATAGCCACAATTAATGTTTTAAGCATTATTTGTTAGTTTTACTCTGGGTCTCTCTTGAGAACTGTATAGTCCAGGATTTAGTTACCCTCTCTCCAAATTCCTTTCTCACTTCTAAGGAAAGGTAAACATATGCTTTCTGCCTGCTTAAGATGCTTCAGGAGCCACAGAGACATCCTTGGAAACCTATAAACTCACCAAAAGCTACATTTGCAATGCATGTACTTTTGGCAAGAAATAATGAATAGCTCCCGAAAATCTCAGATTCCAGCATTAAAAATTTATTCTTAAAAAACAAACAACAATAACAAATATGTATTATACTATTTATAAAATATATCTCAAAGAGGATATGTTAAATAAATTTTGGTAAACACACAAATATAATTTAAAGTGGTGGTTTTTGAAACGCTGTATTTATTGCTATAGAAAGACACTTGTATTCTATTGTTTGTGTAAAAAACAGGTGTACATCATGTATAAAATGATTACAGTTATATAAACATATATAGCTATTTACATAACTATCATAGTGTCTGGAAAGATCATTAAAATATTAAAGTTTTTACCTGGTAATTTTCAACATTTTTCAGGTTGAATTTTTTTTTTTTTTTTTTTTTTTTGGTAGAGACGGAGTCTCACTTTATCGCCCTTGGTAGAGTGCCGTGGCGTCACACAGCTCACAGCAACCTCCAACTCCTGGGTTTAGGCGATTCTCTTGCCTCAGCCTCCCAAGTAGCTGGGACTACCAGGCCTGCCACAATGCCTGGCTACAGGTTGAATTTTTGAATACTGGTATATATTGTTTTCAGAAAGCTCATTAAACTAGACAGATAGATAGATGACATATACTATTAAGTTGCAACTTAATAAAATAAGTGCACATATTAGTGGGAATCAAATGGGTGGGTATAACCACAGTCCACGGGGTTCTGGGAATTATAAGGAGGTGGCTGGCTGAGGAGGCCCACTTTGCAAGGTGCCAGGGCTTGCTGGGATGTGGGAAGGGAACAGAGCTTATAGATATGGAGTCATGAAACCTTGAAACTAGCAAAGATCTTGAGGTTTTTGCTGGTTATTGTACAGTACAAAGATGGCCCCATTGTAATACACACAGAGTCATGGAATCTTGAAACTAGCAAAAAACTTGAGGTTTTTGCTGGTATTGTACAGTACAAAGATGGCCCATGGTAGTGTTTTGTTGTGGTTACAAGCATGGGTTCTGGGAGCAGACCAGCTTTGAATCCTGGCCTTGTTTCTATTCATTGTCTGACTGGGGCAAGTCTTTTGAGAAATGCCCTTTCTGGCCTTTTCACATCTCTAGACATCCTTCATGTCTCAGTTTAAAACTATCACTTCAATGAAAGCATCTCCAATTCCTTTTCTTTTCCAAGGAAAAATGCATCTATTTTCATTCATTCGTTCATTCAAAACTTCATATTCCCATTGTTTCTGGGTATCACTAGGATTTCTGCTTTATCATTAACCCACTGTGGTAAGCCCTCAGGTTGACTATTAACAAGGAAATCCTTCCCGTTTTTCCTGGAAGAGATATTCTCGGTGATAAATTCACCAAAATGCAAGCAGTCTAGGAGTCCTAGAGAGCCCAGCCAGCCTGGGGCCCTTAATCAGGGCTGGGGACACCAGGGGTTTCCTCTTTCTATATAGCTAGGTGTTGATAATAATGACAACTCACAGTGAGAGATGGAAGTAGAAGGGGGAATGTCTCTATAAACTAGAAAAATAGAGATAAATTTATTAAGCCTTCTAGATTTTCCTTTTACTAGTAATTTCTGTTCAACATTGGGCATAGAACCAACAAGTCTGGGGAAACAAATGAGCCATTTGCACTATGGGTTATTGGGCCTTTATCATTCTTACTTTTTTTTTTGCAGTTTTTGGCTGGGGGTGGGTTTGAACCCCCCACCTCTGGTATAAAGGGCCAGCGCCCTACTCCTTTGAGCCACAAGTGCCACCCTATCATTCTTACTTTTAAAAGTAGAGGTGGGCAAGCAATATCCTACAGGTCAAATATAATCCAGTTCTTGCTCTTTTATGGCCCATGGGTTAAAAACCATTTTTTTGTTGTTAAATGGTAGAAAAAAAATAAAACAAAGAGCAACACTTTGGGGCATGTGAAAATTATATGAAATTCTAAGTTCAGTGTTCATAAATAAGGTTTTATTAGAAAAGTCACACCTATTGGCTTACATATTATTACAGCAGCTTTCACGCTACAATGGTACCACTCAATAGTTTTGACAGAGACTAATCTCCTTCTAAATATTAATATATGTAGTATTTACTCTCTGGCTCTTTATAGAAGTTTGCTGGCTTCTACTTTAAAGCATCTTTTTTTTTTTTTTTTTTTGACAGCGTCTCACCTTGTTGCCCTCGGTAGAGTGCCGCGGCATCACACCTCACAGCAACCTACAGCTCTTGGGCTTAGGTGATTCTCTTGCCTCAGCCTCCCAATTAGCTGGCTCTACAGGCACCCGCCACAACACCCGGCTATTTTTTTGTTGCAATTTGGCCAGGGCTGAGTTTGAACCTGCCACCCTCGGTATTTGGGGCCCTACTCACTGAACCACAGGAACTGCCCTAATGCATCTCTTTGACATAGGTCTTTGTTGCTATCTCAGTGATGCAAAGAATATTGTTTGCTTTTTTCCCTTTCTTCCACTGTAAAGGTGGAAGTAAGTAAAAGGTGGGTTTCCATTACAACATATGATATTGTGGTTAAAAAAACAAAGCAAAAATCTTGGAACCATGGCTTTCTTTTTGAAATGGAAGACAGGCTGGCTGTGATGGTTCACACCTGTGATCCTAGCAGTCTGGGAGGCTGAGGCGAGTGGATTGCTTCAGTTCAGGAATTTGAGACCAGCCTAAGCAAGAGTGAGGCCCTGTCTCTACTAAAAATAGAAAAATTAACCGGGTGTGGTGGCACACACCTATAGACCCAGCTAATTGGAAGACCGAGGAAACAGGATCACTGAAGCCCAAGAGTTTGAAGTTGCTGTGAGCCATGAGGCCACAGCACTCTCCCCAGGTGACAGAGTGAGACTATGTTTCAAAAGAAAAAAAAAAAAAGGAAAAGACTAAAGATCATCTTACAATGGTTCCCAATATGAGTCTTCTTATTCCTGGAGAAACACGAAAGAACTAATGGATTTCGTGAGCTACATTCCAAATTAAAGCAAAAAATTCTCCACATACTCACTAAAACAACCAGATTCTGACTATAATTATAACAAAAAAGAATTAAACATTTTACTCTTTTTTATTAAACTGTTTATTCTAATAGAATAAAAAGGAGTGCTTAAGGTTGTGAAGAAAAATTGAGGAATCAGTGTCCTGTGTAATACTGTTTGGCAGGGTCACATGGCAAATTAGTGGCAGACTGAGGTAAACCACCTCTTAGTTCTGAGTGTATAATCCTACTTATATCCAGATCCAGGAAGAATGAATGGTTTTATAACACATTCTGGAGAGAGAAGGGGTATCATTGAATCTAGTAAATGAATGGGCCATGAAGGCTATGTTAAACAGTTTGATGAAAATATTTCAGATTGTATGTGAAGTCAGCATATTGTGCCCCATGATTGCACTAATGTACACAATTATGATTTAATAAAAAAAAAAGAAAAAAAAGAAAAACAAAATACATATTATACAAATGTAAAAGAAGAAAGGGGCTATAAAGCAATATAATAAAATGTTAACAAAGAAAAAAAAAAGTAAATGAATGGACTTTTCCACTGTGCTTATAACAGGTAACTAATGTCAGCCAGTTGGGAAATCTTAGAGGAAGTTAACAGGTGGCTCTACCCCCTACCACTGCGGTTATAGAACCTGTCTTCATGGCTGCAAGTAGCCAAGATGGTGCCCGAGCCACTGGTTGTATACAGTAGTCACCCAGGAACTATAACTGAGAAAAGTTTTACCTTTTAAATGACATGAATCACCAATGAATCAGGAGCTTCTATCTCTCCCACTCCTTATCCCCACTAATAAAACCCAAGCTGTTGTACTTACTAAGTTCTCTTAACTGTGTACTGGGTGTAACTCGTTTCCTTCCCCGGATTCCAAGTGCAAGTTAAATTTTTCCTATAGTAGTAGATGCAAGAAATGTTCTCAGGCTTAGTTGGCAGAGCTAAAAAAAAAAAAACAATCCCAGTACACAATAAGTATTGCCAGCTTTGAACATTTTAATGAAAACAGGCTGATCAAAAGCAAAATTTGTTGGTTAATTGCCAGGTACAATAAATTCTCCTGATCAGATTCATGGAGAGATTCTAACTCTATTTTTCTAATTATTCCTTTAGAAGAGCTAAATTCCTACTTGTGAACTAAATTAAAATCTTAAGTTCCCCAGCCAACTGAATGGACCACCTCTTGTTCAAGAGGACCCCAGAAAAACCTTAAAGCTGAAGGAAGAAAGGCAGTCAGACCCGCCTTGTGTTCCCTGTCCCTTTTTTGGAGATACTCCCTGTAACAATAAGATACCAAATCATTTAAAGGCCTAAAGCTATGCAAGACAAAATTTAAACCATACCTATAGGCCATCAATTTACTTAACAGATCAAGAGACCACTAAAATTTTAGTAAGCATTAGGGTAGCTTGGGGTAGCTTGTCTCTGATTAACAGACATCTATAAGTGAAAATACTCCATGACTTTAGATGAAGCTTCATTTCTTTAACCAATTACAAACAAAGAATCTTTAAACCCCATTTTAATCATAAGCCCACCCCCACCCCACCACTCCATTCCCCACACCACTGCTTTGAGATGTCCCATTTTGGGGGGTCAAACTAATGTACACTTGTAGTATCTTACGTGTAATTCTTGCTTCCTTGAGTATTTTCTCAGGACTTCTTGAGACCATGTGCTCTGGGCCAGACACACACATTCAGATCAGAATAAATCTCTTTAAATTACTTTTCATCGTTTGGGTTTTTTTCCATTAATATACTTCTTAAGAAATACTTTTTACATTCTTACTCAAAAGCCAAACTTGAGAAGCAAAAATTATTAAAACACCAGGCATATATAAAGTAGTCATGAAATACTCAGTAAAGCATCAAAGAATAGAATCACTTAAAAACTGGGTAGTATATGATGTGGACATAAGTGAAAAATACAAAATGCTATACTTCAACTTTATCAACAATTTTATTTTCCCATAAGAAAATTGAAATTTTTGAAATATCTTCACCTGTATTTCCATATTTAATTATGAAATATCTTCAGTTGTATTTTCATAATTCATAAATCTTGCTTCTTGTATTTTTTACCCAGTAGCATCCATCCCTTCATAGGAAAAAATGATACTACCATCTACAACAGGGACCTGGACCCCTAAGAGATCCAGAGGTAGAATTCAAGAGTCTATAAACTTAAATGGAGAAAATTTTATATCTTTAATTTTTAGTTACCTATTGTCAAAATTTAGAATTTCCTTCCATCATGAATGTAGTCAACAAACTGCTTGTACTGGCTTCCTTACCTGTGACTTTGTTGTAGGTGGCTGCATGCACAAATTTTAATGACCCCCTATATGTTTATACAATTCTCTCCCTTAACTACTTGATCTTTTGAGTTGTTTCTCAGAAATTATGGATTTTCTATGAGACAGAAAGGGATTCCGAAGGCCACTAGGCAGACCTCCTGATGCCAAGACTTTCCTTCCCCCATGACCTGCCCCCAACACTTTGTGGTCCCTGGTGCGTTACACCATGATCTTCCCCTAGGCATGTGGCTCCTCCTTACAAGTCTGTGATTTCTGTTAGTTAGAGAAACAAATTTGAAGCAGCTTCTCTCTTTCTCTTGAAAAGATGTCTTTCTTTCTTTCTTTTTTTTTTTCTTAATGAGACAGAGTCTCTCTATGTCACCCTTGGTAGAGTACCGTGGTGTCACAGCTCACAGAGACCTTAAACTCTTGGGCTCAAGTGATTCTCTTACCTCAGTTTTTCTAGTAGCTGGGACTATAGGCGCCCACTACAACACCCATTTTTTTCTTTTTTTTGAGCAGGCCAAGGCTGGGTTCGAACCACCAGCCCTGAAGCATGTGGCCAGCGCCCTACCCACTGAGCACAGGTGCCACCCCAGATGTCTTTCACATTAGAAAAAAGTCCTTTCTTCCTAGACTGTCCTCATTGTCTCAATAATTGGATCTTGGTGCTGCAAGAGGCTAGACTTGGACCGAAATCCCCCTGTTGTTTCAATATCATTGTTACCACTAACAATCACAGTTATTTTAAGATTGTATTTCATTTTTTGAAGGTATCTTGAAATACCAAATGCAATTATCACTATTTCTGAATTAACATAATTAGGAGATCTGATGATTAGACCAAAACTATGGTAATTATTAGGTCTTCTTATTTAATGTGGTAATAAAGAAGAACATGTATACCACATTGCTAATTTATTTCTTTAATATTTTGATAACTTCATTATTTGGTTTTCTTTGTCATCCTATTGATTATATTTAAATGCCATTTACAAACATTGTTTTGAGAATCAGTTCATAGACTGCATTGAATTACTGAGGGATTCATCATACACACATACACACACAAAATAGAGAAATGAATAAGTGAGGATAATTTTAGTTTCACAAACTAACCTCTTTGTTGAGCCTTTGGCAAGACCACAGTCTCAAGAAGCAGGCTTGAAAGAGGAAGGCAACTCCTGAAGTCACCTTTATATCCCAAAGGAAGCTCTAGAGCCCCCTAGGAAGGAAGCCTCTACTAGACAGGGAGAAGGGAAACACCCACCACCTCTAATAAGGGAAATATTAGGGATGGGAAGGGGGGAGGGAACAAAAGGAGCACGAACTCAGATGTTAGTGCTCTGGATAGAGCAGTACAAACATGCAGATGGGTCTGATGAGCCAAGGTCACCGGGCCTGGAGTCTATTTCACCAGGCACAGCCAGCCTGTTGGAGGCTGCAAGCCTGTAGTCTAGAAGAAGCCTCATGTTTCATCATAGTGCGGCGTATTAACAACGCACTGGCATAGAGTAGGCCTGGTGCAGCTCTCTAGGTGAGCTCCATACAGGTAAGAGCAGCATGCAGGGATCCAGAAATACCTGTGTCTCCGTGTAGGGGCTGGGGATAGTTCTGTGAGAAGGGTGAATCAGGCTTGGCATTCGGAAGAAGAGGCTTCCGTGCACAGAGCTTCTTCAGGACCACAGGCAAACAACTGGGGCAGGAACTTCCGGAGGAGGTGCCCGTATGATGACCCAAAGCCCAGCAAAGCCCCCTGACCTGCAGCAGACCATAGCAGATAGTCCAAGGGAAGCCAGAAGGCAGCATGAGCGCTTGTTCCCAGGGATCCAGGAGCCCTTACCAAGACTCAGAAGTCACCTAATCCTGCTCATCTATACAGACACCACCTAAAGGAGGTACCAAGGGAAAGGCAGGAACTCTGGAGCAGTGAGTCTTTACCCCCAATTAGCTAAAAGATACCATAAAGCAGAAGAAAGTGAAATGATGTCAACAAATTTTCATGCTACCCGCACCTTCCCTTTCCTCTACACACCTGCATAACACTGTATACATGTCATCTCTGTCAGAGCGTGGCCTTGTAGCAGGAAGGCAGGAGTAAAGGGTGGCATTCCTCTTTTTGTTTGGCTTTAGGTTTTTCTAATTTTTAAAAGTTCTCTAAAAATGTGTATGTATAGTACATTCATATATTTGGGTCTATGAAATGAGAAGCCACTGATAATGACAAACGAGGGGGCAGGACAGCAAGAAGCCTTCATGTTGTACAACAACAGTTCTAGCTCTTTCCAGAGAACTGCCTTCCTCCGAGTGCTACACACAAGCTTCACACCTGCAGCACCCATGGGTCAGCAGTTCAAAGACTTTCAATCTTTACTACTTGCATGCTGAAAACCATGACAAAGCTAGTGATCTCCAATTCCAAATGCTTAAAAAGACCAAAGTTAACTGGACCACAACCAAATAATACCACATATCACATGGTGATCAGAAGCTGTGCCACTAACACATTCTTCAAAGAGCCCACAGAGCTTGAAACCCTCCCAGGGGATTCTGTAGCTCAGCAAGCAAAATATTAACAGATTCCACACTTCACAACTACCAGGAGAAATGTGAAAAATCCCACAAGGGGTGAAGCAAGGGTCAGCCAACACTGTCCTAGGAAAAATGATTTGCATACTGACCAACTCATGCCCTGTCTCCAGGGCTCAGAGATAATGACAGGTGTGCGTCTGTGTGTATGGTATATACAGGTAGTATATATGGGGGTTTGTGAGTAGTATGTGTGGTGTGTATGGGGTGGATGTATGAGGGGTGTATGTGTGCAGTGGGGAGGTGTGCTTGTGTGTAGCATGTGATATGGGTGATACATGAGTGTGTGGTGTGGTGTATGTGGTATGTGTGATGTTTGAGGGTGGGTATGCATGTGGCTCTATCTTTAATCCTTTGGCCAAATTTCTTACAAATAGCCATCCATCCTGCCTCCCACCAACCTCCATTTCACTAATACTCATCACTGATTTCAAAGTTGAACAAGGCAATAAAAGCCTTTCCCTGTTTCCCAGAATATTCTTGGTCCTATTTTATTATCATTATGGCCTCCTACTATCATATTTTATTTTATCTCCATTTTCATTCTCTCTTTTCCTTATACTGGCTGTTCAAAGTCAGCCACCAAAATATCAGTGTAGGAATAGATCTTCATGGATCCAAATATACCCTTGCCAAACCTCGGTGAACCCTGGGTCCACTTGTTCTTCCTTTTAGTACCTCTCCCTCTGAGCTTCTTCAGAAGCTCTAGATAACACACATTAGAAGCCATAGCTAGAAAGGGAGTCAAATATCTGATTTCCAGAAAGTGGTTCAAAAACAATTTTCCTTTCAACCTGGATGTTTTTACAGGAATATTTTTTGTTTTGCTCTTATTCCTCAGCATATGGCTTTACAGAGGTCTCCTGATACTGGTATTACAGAAGAGATTTATGGTAGTTAAATGAACACTCATCAATATTTCCAGTGCTCATCAATAGCACGGCCATGTGACTGACAATGGCTTTGGACATGTGACAGGCAACATCTAAGTGCTGGTGTGTGACCCTCCTTTCTCTCCTCCTCTGCCCTTGTGCACCCTGAGGACACATGCTAGGATGGATGTGTTTGAAGATGGTGGAGTCCCCACTGAACCCCAGAACCCAGTCTGGGTTCCCTTCTTATCTGTGACTGATATTAGGTGGCTGTGTTGAACACTAAGATTTGGGGCTTGTTTATTGCTATAACAGAAACACCTTTCCCTGACTAATATTAAAATAGATTCCCTGCTCAAAAATCCAGAACTCTAAGACTTGGGGGAGGACTTTCACATAGTTTTCTCTAGTCTTCTCCTACGTCCCCATGGTATTCTAATTCTGCATATGGCTATTTTAGATTCATTCTACCATAAATTAGGAAGTGGTAGGGGAACTGGAATAGACTTTCTTGCTTCACTTCCCCACCTATTGCCTCACTTATCTGGAAGGATGCCACACATCACAATCATCTTAATCTCACCTAACAGAACTACCGTGATTGGCAGAGCCCACACAACTGCCACCCTGTCTTTCCCCTTGTTGGCAACCGGTGTACCTCTTTTAAGTCTTACTGAATTTTCCAGTAGAAGACAGTCACAAACGTGAAGGAAGTTGGGATAGAGAAATGGACACTTTGCTTTTGTTACATTTTTTGTCCCCTAAAGCCCCAGAAGTACTGGCTAGTACTCCTCAAGACTATCAAGGTCATGAAAAATAAGGAAAGACCAAGAAACTGTCACAAACCAGCAGAAATTAGGGAGACATAACAATTTAATGCAATATTACCATATCTGCATTAGTTCCTGGAACAGAAGGAGGTCATTTAATGGAAAACACTAGTGAAGTACAAATTAAATTTGAAATTTAGTCAAAAGTAATGTGCTAATATTAGTTTCCTAGTATTGGCAACTGTATTGTAGTATTCTGAGATATTAACCGTGAGGAAACTGGATGGAGGCTAAAGAAGAATTCTCTATACTATTTTCACAATTTTTCTGTATATCTAAAATTATTCAAAAATATAATTTTTATTTTTAAAAAACAGACAACTGAAGGCTAGGTCTGGCAGTTACTCCATCTATTTTTCCCATACCCTCAAAACAACAACAACAAAAAACTGATATTCTCCTGGTTCTAGAAATAAGGGGAAATATTCATTAACTTTCCTCTAAGAAATATTGGTAGAATGTTCTTGCTCATCAGAGAATTTCCCATAGCCAAGAAGAGCATTTTTAAAATTAAAAAAGATGTTCTCAACCTTCCTCTTCCCCTCCAAGATGTATCGCTGTGATGCTGTTTCAAATTTAGTGTTTTAAAAAACATCTTCACATAAAAGAAAGGCAAGTCTGAGCAGAACCAGGGGAAAGATATTCTACATAGGAAGAGTGGTAGGAACCGGAGTCAGTTTATAAGAGACGTTGTATGCGAGAAGACAGAAAATAGAAAGAGAAATAGACCATGTTGAGGGACAGGATGACTTCACAGGAGCCATAATGCATGTTGTTAGAACTTAAAATTGGATAACTGGGAGCACTAGTTGAGATGAGATGAGTGGGAGAGGAACAGGACTCCTGCCTGAATCCACCAAGCTCCTGAGTGCCACAGGAGTGACCGCAGGGGGCTGCAAGGCAGGTCCCTCTTGATGACCATCAATTACTACATGTTAGGATCTGAACTGCATCTCGCCAAACTTCATAAATTGAAGTCCAAGTCCCCAGTACCTCAGAAGGTAACTATATTTGGAGATTGGACCTTTAAAGAGGTAACTAAGTTAAAAGGAAGCCAGTAGGGTGGGCCCTAATTCAATTTGATTGGGGTCCTTACAGGGAGAAACAGAGTATGCAGGCACAGAGGGATGACCAGGTGAAGAGGCAGCAAGAGAGCGGCCATCTGCAGGGCCTGGAGAAGGACCCTCAGAGGAGACCTCCCACACTGCCAGCATCTTAATGCTAGACTTGCAGCCTCCAGAACTATGAGAAAAGAAATTGCTGCTGCTTAAGCTACCCAGCCAATGATGGTATTTTGTTAAGGTAGCCCAAGCTACTAATACATGACATGGTGCCTCTCTACCTTTCCAGAGCACAGCCCCAACCTCTTTTCCTCTGGTCTTAATTTTTTTTAACATAAGTTGTGATCAAGCTAATAGATCTTAGATCTGCAAGATATTTTATGAATATTAGATCCATAGTCTTGAGTTGAAACACTGTACAAATATGTTGTCCCATCACTTCCCCTTATATCCTCTCAATAAATGGCAAACAGTGTGAAAACTGTTTGTTTTTTATGTGTGTGTGTGTGTGTGTGTGTGTTAGATGAAGCCACAACAACTAACACAAAAACAATGGAGAAAAGCATTCACCATCACAGCAGTCCCCCCTTATCTGTAGTTTGACTTTTAGTTACTTGCCATCAATAGGGTCTAAAAATAGGTGAGGACAATGCTCACCTGAGTTGTGTGAATGTGATCCCTCTCTCTGGGAATATCTTATTCTGAGAAAGAGAGACACAGAGAGAGGGATCACATTCACATAACTTTTATTACAGTATATTGTTATAATTATTCTATTTATTCTGAGTTATTATTAATCTTCTTGCCTAATTTGTGAGTTAAACTTTATAAGTTAATAAATAAACTTCTTTGTTGAGTTTTACAAATTAAACTTTATCATAGACATGTATGTGTTGGAAAAACATAGTATGCATAAGGTTCAGTACCACTCCATTTTTAAGCATCAGTTGGAGGTCTTGGAATATAACCCCTGAAAATAAGGGGGAACTACTATATTAGTGAATTAGTGAATTTTACTATTAGGGGGATCCCATCTCCCTTTGAAAACATGATATGCCATCTTGCCAAATTTGCACATACATGAGTATACATGAGCTTGGCACATGCATGAGTAGACACGAACCTGGCATGGACATGCACACAGACACACACACACACACACAAACTCAGATGCTCACAAATCCCCTGTTGTCGATGCATGGATGCTGTGGTCTAGCGGTCCCTTCGCGCTGAAGATAACAATTCTTGTCCAAAGAAGGTAATAACAATCCCATGGCCCATAAGGCTGCCAGGCTGACCTACCTGCCAAGCTGAATTCACAGAGTAAAGGAAACATCCACAGTGCCCAGGTCCACATCGTCCTTGAGTTCACACACGAAGGCTGAGGAGAGAGCTGAAAATACCACTTGTCAGGAGGCAGTTTGCTTCCTACCTCTTTTAAAAAAACTGTATTTCCAGTGGCAAACAAATTCTGGGGTTTTTAGAGGAAGGAAGGATTTATTTTAAATTGACTATTATCACCTAGAACCCTTCATAACTGTGGTGGGCAATAACGTTTTTCTTTTGTCCATAATCCACCCACTCTGTAAATGAAAAGTGCACCGACCACTGAGAATATGCTTCAGAACAAAAAGCTCTGTGAGCTTGCATGGCTCTGAGGCCTCCCCAGCACACCAGCCAAGTGAACAACTCACAGTTTCCCCAGGCCGTGCTGTCTCCTGTCTCCACGCCTTATACGTGCATGCCTGCCGCACTCCTTTCCCTCATTCCTGACAAACTAATCATCTCTCCAGACTCATCTCCAGGCTAACCTTCTCTAAGACACGCTCCCTGAATTCCCACATGGAGCTGACAAGTCAGTCCCTCCTTTGTGCCCCACCCACCCTGCACGGCATCCCTACTACAGCATCTGCCACCCAGAACGGTGTTGAGCAGTTTACCTGCCGGTGTCCCTACCCACCAGGAGCTACTTAAGAGCGGGGCCTCTGTTAGTCCTCTTTGAAGCCCTCGTATTTAAGACAGTGACCAGTACCTGGTAGACATGCAATACTATTTGTAGAATTTAATTGTTAATTAGAAGCAGAAGACTGCTGGCTCTGATCTCATCCCAGATATGACAGTGGGAGTAGTCTAAGGATAAAAGCAATAACTTGTTTCATGAAGAAATAAATGATAGTACATTTTTGTCTGCTAGATCATTACAGAAAAAAAAAGAGAAAATAAAATAAATCATTTTAGAAAAATTCACATGCAGAATTTCTGGAGAAAATTTCAGGGATAAAATTTTCTCATATACACAGCAATTGAAATCTTTAACTAATTGAAAATGTCTAAGCTAATAAAGCAAAATAAGAACTTGGATCTATGATAATAAAAATACCATCATGAAACAATAAAAGACTGGCTACATAACAGCAAGTGTTCATGCCTGATACTAGGGAATTCCAGTAGTTTTTCTCTCAAGAAAAGTTGCTTTGACTTAAATGAGTACAAAATTTGAAGGGGAATTTTTATATTTTTAAATTTTGAATTTTTCAATAAAAAATAAATGTCTTTAAAAATTGTGATAGCAATTTTTGTGCCTAATTATTCAGAAAGTTGCCTTAATTTTCTCCATCCTTTAGGCCTGTGCTCCTATTTCACATTATTTACATGTCCTAAAGGCACTTTGGAAATGGAGACGGGCCAAAATTCTATAAAAGTCAAGATGCTTTTATTAATTATTAATTATTATAGGCAGTCCTAATAAATGAATATTTATTCATTTAATATTGTTATTATCATAAGTCATCTAGCATTTTAAATCTTATTAATATTAAATGTTGAATAAAATATTTATATACAGGATGTCTATAAGTTCATGTGTCTATTTTAAATTGCACACGAACTTTATGGACACCCTGTATAAAAATATTTTTAAGTTGATGGTAATTATTGCTTGATTTCTTTACAATGAGAATACTCACCTATTAGTTACAAAATTTTGAAAAGAAACTTTAAAAAAATCAACAACACGAAATCATACCGAGAAACAAAACTGGAAACACTGCAATAGTTGAAGTGTGTCACATTCTAGAAATTGAGGCTTCTTGAATTTTAGTTCTGGCATTTTCACAAATTAGGTAGTGACCTCAGGCATTCTTTATTCATTGAGCACTATCCTACTATCCTAGCCACATGGGTGCTGGGAATAAAGGGAGAGCCCATCCCTGACTCCAAAGATCTCATATTATAATTCGGCGATTGTTAAACAAGGGGAAGGCGGCAGAGGATGGAGAAGTTGTCAGGAATCCTTCTTCCAACTACAAATTTCAGAGTGAGCTACCGTCACACATGACTCTCATGTCATTTTCCTTCAGTGGAATTTGAACAGAAATAGTTTGAGAACCATTGGTCTACTTGCAGAGACAGAAGCATGGCAGTAATTTCAAATATCACATGATAAGTGCTGTAATTACAACAGTGCAATGAATGAGCACGCAGAGCATCTAAGGAGAGAAATGAGCTACTGACTGTGGAACGTCAACAAGCCCTGCCATGGGGATGAAACCCCTCCTTCTAACCCTTGTTTGTCCTCCAGAGCCTTTTCCACTTTCCCCTCTCCAAAGAACCACCACTAAAAGGACCACTTGTTGGTAGTAAATATGAACAAATGTAAGGTACCTCCCAGGAGCTTAGAAATAAGTCCATCTGAGACTTCAACTAGTAAACTCTGTGCAAAGGTAGGTAAATGTACAATTGCAGATCTAAGTCCACTTAGAACTCCAGCCATGGAAACCTGTATGTAATCTCAGAGAATTGAGTCTATAAAATGGTCATTGTCATTTAGTTACAGGACTTACTCTACTTGTAACTGTAACTTTAGTTGCAGTTGTATCCTAAATGGGAGAAGACTTTGAGTACAGAAAGGAGGGGTCAGCTGAGATTGTAAAATTGATGGCTGAAAAAGGCAGAAGCTGGCAGCTTACATCCAATACTGTGAGAGGAAATTATGAATTTCCTGTCACTGAAGCAATAGACTCTAACAGAGCAGCCACAAGACCTCATCATCACCTTGAGGAAAGACCTCAAAACCAAAAATCTCCCTTTCTAATTGTTCTGACTCTGTAATGCCTTCTCTGACAATTTCATTTAGCAGAAGGGGGCCCTGAACAAGGAAGGTGAATGTTCTAGTCATTAGAAAGATTCTCTCTGATTTGTTATAATGTATCTGTTTCTTGAAGGCTTAAATTGGGCAAATTGGCCTTCCCAAATCTGGGCAATAGGAAATTCCCAAAGATTCTGCTGTGCTCTTAAGGAGAACCATCAACCTTTCCCACATCCCTGGGTCACCAGCCTTAACTCCTATGCAGCAGCTTTGAATAACTACTCTCCAAAGACAGGTCACTTCCTAGAAATAGACACTCTCACACTGCTGAAACCTCATCCAAATACAGCACCTAGTGGAGTCCTAGAATCCTCAAACAACACTCTGAGCGTGCCATGCTGGACTCTGGGCATACCCAGCGATGCCTCTTAGATAACCAATGGGTCCTATCTTTAAAGATGTAAACCTAGGAGTAGCTATTGTTTGGAGTACAGTGGCTAGAAACCAATCCAGGCAATTATTGCTGTCTACCAATAGGACTACAACAAAGGGCATAGAGGGTGGCTGTTCTATTCCCTAGCAATTCTCCATTACATACATACCCCATAGGCTGCCCTTTGGCAATTCAGCTATCATTCTAGGTTGTGTCCTGGATGCTAAGCTTCATCTCATTTCACTTGTACAAAAATGTACCACTACATGATTTTCCCAAAATTGTTCTGCTTTAATTCATGTTGATTCCCAGTGCCAGACACTATCTCACATAGTATGGAGTTGGATTTTTAAAGCCCATCTATCACTGGCGAAGAGAAATGAACAGAACTGTCTCTGAAGAAGACAGATGAATGGCCAACAAACACATGAAAAAAATGCTCACATCCCTAATCATCAGAGAAATGCAAACCAAAACCACCCTGAAATATTACCCAGTGAGACTAGCTCACATCATTTAGTCCCAAAGCTTCAGATGCTAGTGCAAATCTGAAGATCTGGTGGAGAGAAGGGAACACTTTTACACTGTTGGTGGGATTGGAAATTAATACAGCCTCTTTAGAAATAAGTGGGGAGAGTCCTCAAAGAACTCGAAATATTACTTCCATTTGATCCTGCAATCCCATTACTGGGCATCTACTCAGAATAAAAAAAAAAATCATTTATCACAAGACCATTGGCACTAGACTGTTTGTCGCAGATCAATTTATAATCACCAAGATGTGGAAACAACTCAAGTGCCCATCAACTCAGGAATGGATTAATAAACTGTGGTATGGCTCGGCGCCTGTGGCTCAGCAGGCTAAGGCGCCAGCCACGTACACCTGAGCTGGCGGGTTCGAATCCAGCTTGGGCCCGCCAAACGACAATGATGGCTGCAACCAAAAAATGGCCAGGCGTTGTGGCAGGCGCCTATAGTCCCAGCTACTTGGGAGGCGGAGGCAAGAGACTCACTTGAGCCCAGGAATTGGAGGTTGCTGTGAACTGTGATGTCATGGCACTCTATCCAGGGTGACAGCTTGAGGCTCTGTCTTAAAATAATAAAATAAAAAAAAATAAAAATAAAATAAAATAAAATGTGGTATATGTATACCATTAAATACTATGTAGCCATAAAAAGATGGGAGATTACATCTTTTATATTACCCTGGATGGAGTTGAAACACATTCTTCTTAGTAAAGTATCACAAGAATGGAAAAGTATCCAATGCATACAATACTAACAAAGCCAGTAAATGAACTAATACATACCCACGCAAGAGAAAAACCCATTTCAATTCAACTTGGAGGGTCAGATCGGTGTGCTCCCGCCTAACGGGCACAATGTGTGGGTATATGGCACACCTCCTGGGTGGAAGACACAACTACAATAGGGACCTTACCTAACAAATGCAAACATTGTAACCTTATTGTTTATACCCTCATATTAATCTAAAATTTAAAAACCCATCTTAACAATATTAAATCTTCCAATCCATGAAAAAAATAAAATAAAAAAAAAATAAAGAATGGCAAAAAGGGGGGAGGAAATTCTCCAGACAGCACTCTGGACACAAATTCAAGTACCTGTACGCTCAGCCCTTAGAGGGAGGAAGCAAGTAGCAACTGCCCAGCCTCACTCAGTCCCTCAGAATTCCTCCCAGATGAGTAGGGTTTGGTTTATCCTTTTACTTTCACTCATCAAGTAGCAGAGTCTTTTGTTCCCATTTACTTTTAAATGTTCATTTTAGACTGCAGTAATAATAATGGCCTTAGATTTATAAGCACTTTCATATTTATTATTTCCTTAGATGCTTGTCACCATTGAAGTTAATGAGACAGATAGTTTTATATTTTGTATTTGTTTATATATTTTATATTTGTATATTGTCTATATATTTTAGGTTGAAGCATACAAACTTGCTATTTTCATAAGTCAAAAATAACCAAAATATTGGCAATTTCAGCCTGATAAACAAATAGCATCCCTACTTTTTGGATGAGGATACTGATTACACACACCTTGCCTAGGACGAGATTAAGAGCTATCAGCTTTGGACTTTCAGTTTCAAAATATATAAATTTATTTGGGATGTAATTTGCCTTCATACAAAGAACATTCTGAGACAATCAGCAGCAAGACTGGCAAAACATACTCATGATAGAACAGTGAGAACCCACAAAGAACTGATTACACTACACCACAAATTATATCCTATACTTCTAAAAATCCCTGTAGAATTAGTATTTCTATTTTACTTTACAGATTTGGAAATCAAGGCTTAGAGATATCATGTAAACAGTCCAAATAAATTGCTTGTAAGTAGCGTAAGTAGGATTCAAACCCTTGACTGCTTATTCCAAAGCCCAGACTCTTTCCACTAAAATTCTGTGCTAGCTGTGAGTGATTTACCCTTCCTCGGCTCTCCCACCATGAAACGCCAACTCACACGAGGATATTCCTCCGTATTTCCCAGGTCTGATTTTCTCTAGAGCTTTCTGAAAGACGCATTCTGTTCAGATATTTTCCCTGGTTGCTGTGATTCCTGCTTCTTACCCAGCATCTTAAAATATTGCCTGCCAAAAGATTAGATTCCCCTTAGCTGTTAACAACCAGTTTAACTAAGAAGAAATTCATGTGATGGACCTGACGCATAATTTCACTGAAGAAAACAGAAAAACATCCTCACATAGTTGGAAAAGATAATTTGAGCTATCAGACTCTTTTAAATTAGTTGGCACTCACTCTCATGTATCAGGAGGTGTCCAACAGATGTCCTGCTGGTTCAGAGGGTTTGCATCAAAGGCAAGTCCATCCCTTACAGCACAAGTCAAGACCAGAAGGACAATCTGGACTTAATTTGTCCACACAAAGATGTGTGAGTATTTCCATTCTGGTTGTCTGGGGGCTTTTCCTTTGCTTCTAAGCCCAGCCCAAGTTAGAATTGCACTTATGACCGCTTATGCTGGGAAATGGATTGCATTATTGTAAGTAAAATTTTTTTAAAATTATGTACTTCTGCTAGACCACTCAATTTTATAGGAAAAGCGTCATCTGAAGAGGCCATAAAAAAACAAAAAGAACTTACTAAATTTTAAATTTTCTATTCAGGAAGTTGTTACAAATGTGGCAAAACATGAGAGTTATGTTTAGCTTGAAATGAAAAATACATAATCATGTAATTATCTTTACATAAAGAAAAGAGAAAAAGGAAAGAAAATGTTAGCTAACTCTGAAAAGAGGGTTATAATTCTCATTTATGTCTACAGGAAAACACACTGAATAGAAAAGCAGGAACTCTAGCTTGTCCAATAATAATAATAATAAAATATGAAGAACGCTTCATATTATATCAGGCACAGTATTAAGAACTTTAATTACCTCACTTAATATTCACAATTAAGAAGATGTTCATCTTCTAATCTTCTAATATAACATTGGTAGTATTTTTATTCCTATTTTATAGGCAAGGAAACTGAGGCCAAAACAACATGAAACTTACCCAAAGTAAATGGTGGAGCCAAGACTTGAAATAAGGCAGCCTAACTCTTAGTTTCCTATCAATCAAAGGGTTAAATCAGATTATTTGTGGATTCAGCAGTACAATGTTGCAGCCTTTTGTCACTGACTGACAAAATCATAAAGAAATAAATAGACTAGGTAAGAGATTATGAAGCAAAAGGAAAGACATCCTACCTAAGCTTTAAAATCATATACACTTTCCAGCCTCATGTTTTTTATTTTAAACCCATTCCCCACTTTCCTTAGGCTATATTCCACTAAGTAAGAGAAGTAGGGGGAGAAAGAGAGGTAGTCTTTCACTAGTAGAATGTGAGATATTTAAAATTCCATTATAATGTACTATACAAGAAAGCTAAGCAATAGCCTAGAAATAGCAAGCATTTCCTTAATTTATTCAACCAATACTTAGTAAACACCTATTATATCCAAGACACATGACTAAAAGTCTGTATATTAAACAGAATTCTGGTTAAGACATGGCCTGTCAAGGATATGCATTTATCCCCATGCTGTTAGGAAACACCATAAAAATTATAGCAAAAGTGAACGACAAAACAAAACAAATGGGAAGGGACAACAGTTTACAAGGCATGCCAACAAATTTTTGGAAAACGAATTGCTAAAGATGAGAAAGCTGACCTAAAAGGAGTGCCAACAAGGAACAAGGGTGATTATGCCATGAAATCTCATATGCCTCAGGAATTTTAGACACCAGGCAGGTACAATCGACCCTTATTCCTTATGTGTAAGTTTGCCTACTTGCCGAAATTTGCTTGTAACCCCCAAATCAATACTCAGGGTGCTTCTCTGGCCATTCACAGACTCGTGCAGTGGTGAAAACCCTGATGCACACATCCTAGCTGAGGTCGCACGAGATGACCCTCTGCCTTCTTATTTGAGTTCTCAAACTGTGCGAGTATAAACAAGTGTCTCATACTCATAGATCCTTTTCATGATCTATTTAGTGCCCCGTTTTTTGCATTTTTCATGCTTTTTATTAGTGATTTCACTATTTCAAAGGCCCCCACACATAGCGTTGAAGTGTTCACATGCATGAGAAGACTATAATGAGCCATAGGGAGAAGAGATGTGTGTTAGATAAGCTTCATTCAGGCATGAGTTACAGAACTCATTCAGGCATGAGTTACAGAACTGCTGGACAGGGGTTCAACAACATATATTAAATATGTGTGCTTAAATAGAAGCTTATGGATTGCTCAATTAACAGAAATGTTGTGATTAGAGGCTCACAGGAACACAACCCTGTATTTCCCCTAGGGAGAATAGCTCATTATTTGCTAATTCAGCATTTTTAGCAACTTTATAGAACATAATTACCAGAAATAACAAGAATTGTGCCTCTGAAAAATGGAAATAAGATCAAGTGAAAATCTGAAAAAGTAGCAGACCACTCAATCCCTAACCCCACTAAACCAAATTGATTAAATTTCTCCCACCTCAACAGCATTTGAGGAAAACAATTGGAAGAAAACAGAATTAAAAGTAAAAAATGAAGATACTGGCCAGGTATGAGGACTCATGCCTGTAATTCTAGCACTTTGAGAGGCCAAGACAGGAAGTTGCTTGAGGCCAAGAGTTCTAGACCAGTCTGTGCAACAGAGAGATCTGATCTCTACACAGAAATAAAAAATTAGCTGGGCATGGTGACATCTGCCTATAGTCCCAGCTAGTTTGAGGTTGCAGTGAGTTATGATGATGCCACTGTGCTCTAGCCTGAGTGACAGAGCAACAGACTTTAAAAAAAGAAAAAAAGATACTATTATTTAAATCCTCTTAGAAAATAAGGAAAACATTGTACCCATAAAATATGAATAGGATATCATGATAAAAGCATAATCAAAGAACAAGAATTCTTGGAAATTAAAAATATGAGAGCTGAAATCTAAAGGTAATAAAATAAATTGAGGCAGTCTCCCAGAAGATTGAAAAAAAGACAAAGAGGATGAAGAACAGCCAATAGCAGTTCCAGAAACAAACAAATAGAGGGGGAAAAATCACTAGAGAAATAATACAATAAACTCCCCAGAGTTGAAGAACATTTGTATCTAGATTGAAAGGGACTGCTGTAACCAGCATAATAAATTACAATGAATCTACTCAAAAGTAAAAAACAATGAAGTTTCAGAATATCAAGAATAAAGAGGAAAAAAAGTTCCCAGATAGGAAAAAATTAATCACACACAAAGGATCAAGAATGAGAATAGTTTCAGACTTCTTAATAGCAAAACTAAAAGCCACAAAGCAATGGATCAGTGGCTATATACTCAACGGAAAATTATGTCTAACCTAGGATGCTGTACCCATCAGATAATCAATCAAGAATGGAGGGTGCAATAAAGTCATTTTCAAACATGCAAAGTTTTAAAAACTTTATACCTCAGGCAACTTTCTTTCAAGATGTTACTGGAAAAAGTGCACTACCAAAATGAGAGGACAAACCAAAACAAAAAGGGGAAAATGAGTTCCTGAAACTCAGGGGATTTCAAATAGGAGAGAGAAAGAATCGCAAGAATGACGCCTAAAATGACAACAGTGCAGTAGGCTTAGAGAGCAACTACCCCAGGCTGAGTGGCAGACGCAGGGCTCAAGGTGGGATGTCTCAAATGGGGGTGGGGGGAATGGAAAGAACCTGATAGATTTGACAGGTGTCAAAACTTGAAAAATGTGCAGCTTTCCTGGAAAGTTTGGAGAAGGATTAGTGAATAGACACATGGTAAATTAAGGGAACAAAACAGGCACAATTATTAATTTCAGGAAAAAGAAAAGTTGTATGAAAACGAAAATACAGTTCACATAGTTCAACATGTGGCTCTGCCATGGATAATTACATAGTCACAACAAGGAAAACATTAATGGCTTTAACCAGAGTTGTGAGATAAATAGATTAGGAGGATGGAGTAGGAAAATGCCTTGGGGCGAGAGAGATCCAGAGGAGCAGAGGATTGATAAGAAGAGGGTTAAAGTCCTTATCCTCCACAGTAAGAAGCCAACAGACAATGTGTAAAATTGAAAAATCAAGAAATTTCAGTATAAACATGCCTTTTATGGGTATAGAAATAAATCCCCCCCAAAATTGCTAAAAGAATTGAAATTGATGGCTTCTGGGAGGAGTCTGGTGATGGGAAGGGATGTAGCACTGGATTGCCATTATTCATTATAAGCTTTGGAGTGCTGTTTGCATTTTTAAACTATGTGCATATATTGCTTTGATAAAAATTTCATCTTAAAAGTAAATTAATAACCTGGTTCCTTTTACCCTCAATGAATCCCCAACAATCAAAAAATAATTAAAAAAATAAAAGTAAATTACTAGGTGAATGAACAAGTCCTCTTCCCATTAAAGGAAACAGGAAATGTCACTCTTAATCTGGCACCTCAATCATTTTCTCCCTTGAGGAAGGATGTTTTGCTTCCTTGGGTGATTAGAGATTTAGATAAGGTCTTTGTTTCCTTGTTTCAATGCTTTTCTTTTCTACCCCTTGTTTGTTTTGAAGGTAAGGAAGTCATAGGCAATAATAGGATTGATTCATTGATTGACAGAATGGTGAATAAGATTTCCCTGAAATGATCTTTGAGTTGCAGCCTGAGGCCTGTCCTCCTGTGAGCAATGGGCAATGGGCATCTCAGATTTTGGTAATGGAAACCCTAGTCAAAGCTTTGTTTTTTGTTTTTGTTTTTTTTTGAGACAGAGTCTCACTTTTGTTGCCCTGGGTAGAGTCCAAATTCTTCACTTTTAGACATAAGAAAACTTAATCTCTGGTTTGCCAAGGTAACAACACTAGTTAACAGAGCCAAGATTAGAAACTGCACAGGTCTCACGATTCACAGTTAAAATGTACAGAAATACAATGGTCAATTAACAATAACAATAGGTCAACTCCTACTTTGAAGAAGCAGAGAACAAAACAGGAATCAAAATATAACAGTTAAAAAATTGGTCAGGTATGGCGGCTCATGCTTGTAATCCTAGCACTCTGGGAGGCACAGCTGAGAGGATTGCTTGGGGTCAGAAGTTTGAGAACAACCTGAGCATGAGCGAGCCCCTGTCTCTACTGAAAATAGAAAAATTAGGCAGGCATCAGGTTCTGTGCTTGACATTGACTGAATAAAGAGGAGGCCCCACCCAGGAGAAGTCCACAATTCAGGTGGGAAAACAGACATGAAAATAAAGTGCTATAAATGAAAATGCAAAGTGCTGTCAAAGAGGTATACGTAAAGTGCTACAGGAAACGGGAACCATTAATTCTGCCCTGAGGGAACTGGATCCCAGAAAGTTACTTAGAGAAAGGGACATTTTAGCAGAATATATTATTTGAAAGTAAATATACAAAATGATAAAATAAAAAATATTCCTGAGGTACGCAATATCACATTTACTTATGTTTGGAATGGGGCCTCACAGCCATGCTGGCAGGCCTTGACTATGTCTCCCATGGCGAGCTCCATAGTAGACCCAGATGATATGTAAACCTGGTACCCCCAAATATGACCTCATTTGGAATAAAGCATTTGCAGAAATTAGGTAAGGGTCTCAAAATGTGACCATCCTGGATTAGGGTAGGCCCTAAATCCAATAAACAGTGTCCTTATAAGAGGCAGAAAAGAAGAGACAGAGGGACAGAAAGGGAAAGCCATGTGACTAGGAAAGCAGAAATTGGCACGATGCATATAAGTCATAAGGAGGAACAAGGACTGCCAGAGCCACCAGAAGCTAAAAGAAAGGCAAGGGCCTCCAGAAGGAACTGTACCAACACTTTGATTTTTGGCCTCCAGAACTGTGAGAGAAAGATTTCTATTGTTTTTAAGCTATGAAGTCTGTGGTGATTTGTTACCACAGTCTTAGGAAACTAGTATGTGCCCCCTTCTGGGTTGGATCCCAGATTATATGTAAGTCATAGCCCAGGCTGACCCATCAGATTCTCTCACCTGAGAATTTGGAATGCAGCCAGTTGAGTGGTGGTGGACAATGAGGCTAGCAGTCATGGGGGCTGGCAGCCATGTTGAGACATGCAAGAAAAGAAAGAAAGTGAAGAGGAGAGTGAAGGGGAGCAAAGAGTCTACACGATGACTCTACATGATATGCGACTTCCCAGCTGCTCATGAGGAACACATGAGACCCTGTCATATTTACTGCTGACCTGGATGTCCATGACATTTCACTTACATCACTGTAATGCCTGCTGCTTACTACAGTTAAATTGAACAAGTTTTTGTTTCTTGTAAATGAAACATCCATGGTTTAACAGTGATGCTTATAAGTAACTTGGTTTTAAGAAAACATGAGGTAGAAACAAAATGAAAATTACTAAATATGTGAATAAATTGAAAGTGCAAATTGATCTAGAGAAAAAGGTAACAGGTGGGAAACCTTGGCAAATAAAGAACTCTCTGAATGAAGGTCAAGCAAGTTTTCATTTACAATACAGTAGGTTGGCTCAGTGCCTATAGCTCAAGCGGCTAAGGTGCCAGCCACATACACCAGAGCTGGCGGGTTCAAATCCAGCCTGGGCCTGCCAAACAACAATGACAACTACAACAAAAAAATAGCTGGGTGTTGTGGTGGGCACCTGTAGTCCCAGCTATTTGGGAGGTGAAAGCAAGAGAATCACTTAAGCCCAGGAGTTGGAGGTTGCTGTGAGCTGTGATGCCACAGCACTCTACCCAGGGTGACAGCTTAAGGCTCTGTTTCAAAAAAAAAAAAAGAAAAAACAGTAGGTTGATTATTATAGGCCCCAGGTTAGATATTCAAATCAGAAGAGAAGATGACAAAGAGAAAGAATAGCAAATGCCCAGAGACTGAAACAAGCATAGCTCTGAAAAGCATTTACTCCCTCCATGGAGTAGGTCTTATGGTCCCTCTACCTTTGATCATGTCTCAGTATGTTTTCTTTTCCTTTAAAAAAAATTTTTTTTACTTTGAGATATCACCTAACTCCAGTAAGATTAGCCCACATGACAAAATCCCCAAACCAGAGATGTTGGCATGGATGTGGAGAAAAGGTAATACTTCTACACTGCTGGTGGGAATGCACACTAATACATTCCTTTTGGAAGGATGTTTGGAGAGTACTTAGAGATCTAAAAATAGACCTGCCATTCGATCCTATAATTCCTTTACTAGGTATATACCCAAAAGACCAAAAATCACATTATAACAAAGACATCTGTACCAGAATGTTTATTGGAGCCTAATTCATAATTGCTAAGTCATGGAAGAAGCCCAAGTGCCCATTGACCCACAAATGGATTAATAAATCATGGTACATGTATACCATGGAATATTATGCAGTCTTAAAGAAAGATGGAGACTTTACCTCTCATGTTTACATGGATGGAGTTGGAACATATTCTTCTTAGCAAAGTATATCAAGAATGGAAGAAAAAGTATCCAATGTACTCAGCCCTACCATGAAGCTAATTTAAAGGTTTCATATGAAGTCTATAACCCAACTATAGCACGAGAATATGGGGAAAGTGGCAAGGGAGGGGAAGGGTGGGGTGAGGTTAGGGAGGAGGGAGAGTAATTGGTGGGGCCACACCTATGGTGCATCTTAGAAGGGTACAGGTGAAACTTACTAAATGCAAAATACAAATGTCTTCATATAATAACTAAGAAAATGCCATGAAGGGTATGTTAAACAGTTTGATGAAAACATTTCATATTGTATATGAAACCAGCT
>CAUYON010078178.1:0-27574 GCA_963573935.1 Arctocebus calabarensis | reverse complement strand
GATTTTGGAGTATGATCCATGGGCTGATGAGAAGAATGTGTATTCAGTTTTGTTGGGATGAAATGTTCTGTAGATGTCTGTTAAGTCCAAATGTTGGATAGTTATGTTTAAATCTATAATTTCTTTGCTTAGCTTCTTTTTAGAGGATGTGTCCAACACTGTTAGAGGAGTGCTGAAGTCTCCGACTACTATGGTGCTGGAGGAGATCAAGTTGCTCATGTCTGTTAGAATTTCTCTTATAAATTGAGGTGCATTCTGGTTGGGTGCCTAAATATTAATAATTGAAAGCTCATCATTTTGAGTATTAACTTTAACAAATATAAAATGTCCATCCTTATCTTTACTCACTTTGTTTGGTTTAAAGCCTATTGTGTCTGCAAATAAGATTGCAACACCTGCTTTTTTCTGTATTCCATTTGCCTGGAATATAGATGACCATTCCTTCACCTTGATTCTATATTTATCTTTTAAGGTAAGATGAGATTCTTGTATGCAACAGATATCTGGTTTTTGTATTCAATCAGCCAACCTATGTCTCTTTAGAGGACAATTTAAACCATTCATGTTAATTGAAAATAATGATAAGCCATTTGGAGTGGGTATTTTGGGTCCTTTCACCATTGTAGAGTTTAGTATGTGGTCGAAAGTTTCTGCTTGAGTTTACTTTTGTGGTGGAGGTTTGCACTGGTTGTTATGGAGGATAGGTCTGAGAATATCCTGAAGTGCTGGTTTAGTTATGGCAAATTTCTTCAACATATGGATGTCATTAAAGTATTTAATTTCTCTGTCATAAATGAAACTCAGTTTGGCTGGATATAGGATCCTGGGTTGGAAGTTATTTTGTTTTAGGAGTTATATTTCGATGCCCACTCCCTTCTAGCATGAAAGGTTTGAGCAGAGAGATCTGCAGTTATTCTAATATTCTTCCCCTTGTAAGTAATGGATTTCTTGAGTCTGGCTGCCTTTAGAATGTTCTCCTTCATGTTAACTTTAGTGAAGTTAACTATGATGTGCCTGGGGGATGTCTTATTCAGGTTGAGTGGTGCTGGGGTTCTGAAACTGTCTGCTATCTGAATTTCAGAGTCTCTAGGTATGTCTGGAAAATTCTCCTTCATAATCTCAAGAAGAAGGGTCTCTGTGTCTTGTGAAGCCAGTTCATCGCTTTCAGGTATCCCTATAAGACAAATATTGGTTTTCTTCGAGTTATCACAGAGCTCTCTGAGAGAATGATCCATTTTTGCCTTCCATTTCTCTACCTCTTTGAGCATTTGGGAGCGTTCGAAGTCTGTGTCTTCGGTGTCAGAAATCCTTTCTTCTGCTTGCTCTGTTCTGCTACTGAGGGCTTCTACTGTATTTCTCAGATCTTTGAGTGCTGCAACTTCTTGTCTCAGTGTGTCAAAATTGGTCATTTTATTTTTGAATTGGTTGAATTCTTGAGACATCTTCTGAATTAATCCTGCTGTTTCTACCTCCATCTTTGTTTCCATTTTGTTGATCTTGTTTGCAATCCAGATTCTAAATTTGATTTTAGACATCTCCACTATCTGTTAGTCGATGGGATCATCTGGGTTGGATGGTTTGTCATTCTTTGGGGGAGTTGCACAATTCTGTTTATTCATGTTGCCAGAGTTTCTCTGCTGATTCCGCCCCATGATTGTTTTTCAGTTTTTAGCTAGATGAGGTCAGTGAAATTGGACTGGAAACTTCTACAGTTGTGGTTGACCACACCTGCCCTCCACCTAGGAACTGGGACTGGTGATTGCAGCTTTTCCTCTACAATTTTGCAAAGTACCTGTACGGTACTAAAGTCTGTGACTGTAGAGGTCTACTTAGTGAAGTGGGGGTAGGTGGCTCTATCTTGTATCCAGCTGATCTCTGTCAAATCCTAGTGATTCCGTAACCCTTGGTCATCCTTCACCACTGGATATTGGTCACCCCAGTCTCTGGTAGTCTCTCTGGCAGACTTTGTTAACCCAGGCTCTGTGTCTCTTGTTCTGCCCACAAAGCAAATGGGCAAATGTGCCTGCCAGAGTCAAAAAGGTCGTTGCCTCCTCCTTCTGGTTACCACCATCTGCCACCATCCAGCAGGAGAGGCTGGGGCCTGTCTGCCTTAGGTGCTCAGTGGCAGCTGAAGAAAGTTCCATCTGAGCTCGGTCCAACCCTGAGGCTATCCAGACAGCAAAAGAATTTCTCCCTCGGTCACTGTACCTTTGTTGCTGCTGTTCTGCAGTCCTGGAATCCCTATAGGGTGAGGTATTCCCTCTGGAAGGCCTCAGAGATGGGGAGATGACTGTCCAAAGTTAGATCGCAGCAGATTCACTCTACTAATGCTAAAGTTGGATGGAAGGTGACTTCTCTTAGGTTCGTGCACTTCAGCAGCTTCCGAGTCTCCACCCACAGTGTGGGAACCGTAGCCTCTGTCTGCTGCTGAGATACTCTTTATCTTTGGGCCAAGAGGAAAAGTCCCCTTTTCCTCTGAGTCTTCCTGTATAGTTACTGGATTCACAGGAACAGCAAAGCAGTACAGCCACCATCTATGCAATGCCCAGTCCTAGCTAAGAAATGCAGACAATCTGGATTCTGGATGAGTTGGACTTCTAGACTTCCAGACCAGGGGAGGGGGTAGACTGGTGTCCTGTGAGGGGTGGGCTATGCGACTGTCTCCACTGCCATCTTGCTCCACCTCCCGAGATTATTCTTTAAAATATACTATTGAACTTCCATTGACCATATCTTAATGTTGACCTAATTCTATAGACTACTTCATGCTATGACAATTTCATGCTATGTTGCTCAGGCTGGTCTTGAACTTGTGGCCTCAAATAATCCTCCTGCCTCAGCCTCCCAAACTACTAATTGACCATACTTCCATTGACCATATCCTTATGTTGACCTAATTATATAGACTACTTCATGCTAGACAAGTTCATGCTATGTTGCTCAGGCTGGTCTTGAACTTGTGGCCTCAAATGATCCTCCTGCCTCAGCCTCCCAAACTACTGATATTACAGGCATGAGATACCATGCCAGCCTAGAAATTTCCTTCTCATTAAGTAACTCATTTTTCAGATTTATTTTTTCATGAGTAGTTGCATAATTATTTTGAAAATTTAAAAATGTTTTTCTAACTACTGCTTTTTTATCCCCTTCCTTCATTTTGAAAACTCTTAATACATTAGAGAATTTAAGAGCATATCTACATGAAATATTAAGATGAATGTTTAATTAGTGAACTTATCTGAATTGGTACTTGTTTTTATTGTAGATCTCACAAGAAGTGGCAAATCGTGGTGGCTGAATGACACACCTACTTTTTCTTCTTCACCCACGATTAATGAAACACATAGTCACCACAGGCAGAAGAGATCAGTGAGCATTGAACGCTTTGTGGAGACATTGGTTGTGGCAGACAAAATGATGGTGGGCTACCATGGCCGCAAAGACATTGAACATTACATTTTGAGTGTGATGAATATTGTAAGTTTGATCCCTCTATATAATATTATACAAGTAGTTTGTTGTGTTTTTGACCAAGACAAAATTTTTTACTATGAAATAAGTAATGAGAATTCGCATCTAAAATGATAAAAAAGTTGGTCTATTGTTTCATTTCTATAGAAAATTAATTTAAAGGTGACCTTAATGTTCATCTTCAGATAATGACTTTTTTTAATGCAAAAAAAGGTCAAATCTTGTATAGCAAGTTTTCTGTAACTTGAAACATCAGCTTACCGTCTAATTTTTATGTTGTAGTTCATGTCTTGGAGAAAATATTTCTTGAAGTAGATTTATATAAAAATCTCTTACCAAGGCACATTGAGGGTAGAGTTCTAAGTGATAAGGGGTAAAAGAATACCTTTTTATGTATATCATGACTAAATTTATAAAAAATTGTTTCACTGCTTTTTAAAAATATCCAACCATCACCCTGTGATTTTTGTCTGACTTTGTGTCTATTCTTATTTTCTGGAGGTCAGGTTGCCAAACTTTACCGTGATTCCAGCCTAGGAAACGTTGTGAATATTATAGTGGTCCGTTTAATTGTTCTCACAGAAGATCAGGTAAGAATGAATTATTTTATAAATCTAAATTCTTAACAAGCTATAGTTATTTATTACTAAAAATATGTTTTATTATTGCTTCTCTTAGGAAGTTCATGTTGAATATAATTTTTAGCTCTAGAAATTTAATATTTTGACCAAAGTTTAAATACTTCATGAGAATATACCTCTTATGTCATGTTAAAACTATGCATATGTATATTAGCTACATATTTCATTATAAGGATGGACATTTGCTTGGCATACCTTATAAAAATGATTTTCATTGGTTTTGTATGCTGATAATCTCACATATGTTCATACTGTCATTGAAGCTGGAACTGGTAAGAATGTCTGTTCAATAATAAACTAAATGAACTCTAGGTCAGATATTGCAGGGATAAAAATTGGCAAGAGATTATTCTTAGAAACCACTGATTCTAATTATAGTCCCACTTTAGTCTTCAAAAATTTTAACAACTGACCTTAGTAATTTGTTTGGAACATTTCTGGTATGCATGTTGTATTGCAGCCAAACTTGGAGATAAACCACCATGCAGACAAGTCCCTCGATAGCTTCTGTAAATGGCAGAAATCCATTCTCTCCCACCAAAGTGATGGAAACACCATTCCAGAAAATGGGATTGCCCACCACGATAATGCAGTTCTTATAACTAGGTATGGTTTGTTGCAAGTATTTTTCCTTTGATTGTTGTTTGTTCAGTATAGCAACTATATTTCATTCTATATAAAGCCTCCTTTGGGTAATGAGTATAGAAAAAGCAAAATGGTAATTTATTTTTCACTCCTGAGAAACAATATATTATACTATTATTATGTTTGCATTATTTCCTATTGCAATAAGAAAAACAATTGCAGAGTATAACAAAAAACAGATTTTAAAAATTAACTTATCACTCTTGGTTGTAGACTATATTAACTAGGCTTACCTCCAAGTTGTGCTGAAGTTTGTTAAGAGAGACCTTTGGCCCTTCCCCCCCCAAAATGGGGGTGGGGAAGAGATGGGCAGTTTCAAAATTTACTTGAATGTTTACTTCATTTAAACTATTTTAATTAAGATATATGAGAAGATATGTAAAGAAGCATATTGATTACACTTTGTGTTGAACAGGTTGTCTCTCAAGGAAAATTACTTCTTGACTATAACCCAGTGCATTCATATATTGCTTTCCAGTTTTACAAAACTATATTCAGATCCATTTTTTTTTTTTTTTTTGTAAAGACAGAGTCTCACTTTATCGTCCTCAGTAGAGTGCCGTGGCGTCACACAGCTCACAGCAACCTCCAACTCCTGGGCTTAGGCAGTTCTCTTGCCTTAGCCTCCCGAGTAGCTGGGACTACACGTGCCTGCCACAATGCCCAGCTATTTTTCTGTTTTTGCAGTTTGGCCAAGCCTGTGTTTGAACCTGCCACCTTTGGTATGTGGGGCCGGCGCCCTACTCGATGAACCATAGGCGCCACCCCCTCAGATCCATTTTATTCTTTGCTCTCTAGTTACAACTCTGAGAAGTACATAGCATTATTATTTTATTCATGAGAGAAATAAGGAAATTAACTTAAAATAGTGAAGTAAGTTTCTCAAGATCACACAGCTAATGAGTCAACGAGTGTGGCTCAAACCCTGGTGATCCTGTCTTCTTTATTTATACTTTTAGTCTATTTTAGTTTTTAATACTCTTAATATGATTGATAGAAACATTATGCTTAAATTATTTTAAGATAAGCAAATCCCTTGACCTGTCATCAGTATTTTAAAATAAAAAACAAAATAAAGTAACAATAACAAACAATAAGGAAAATGGAAGCATTATTGTCTCTTGGCTAAGTGGAATAGTTAACTTGATTATTTCCTTAATTTGCTACGCGATATTTAACCATACTTGTCTGTGTTGTGCCTGTTGACTCTGTATTAAGCGCTATGGAGGAATTATAAAGTGTATAGGATTAGGATTTTGAGACATAGTGAGATAAGATAAATTCAGCTATTAGAACAATTTCCCTGTTAACTGAATCATAAAGTTTCTGAGTTTATTTTTTTTTACAGTTGAACTTACTTTATATTTATTTATTTATTTATTTTTGAGACACAGTCTCACTATGTCACCCCCAGTAGAGTACCACGGTGTCACAGCTCACAGCAACCTCAAACTCTTGGGCCTAAGTGATTCCATTCCCTGTCTCAGCCTCCCAAGTAGCTGGGTCTACAGGCTCCCACCACAATACCCAACTATGTTTTGGTTGTAGATGTCATTGTTGTTTGGTAGGCCTGGGCTGGGTTTGAACCTGCCAGCTCTGGTGTATGTGGCTGGTGCCCTAGCTCCTGAGCTACAAGTGCCGAGCCTGAACTTACTTTAATTGACTTTATCAATGTGGAATCATAAACCAGAAAATTAGGTTTATGACATACTTGCTGAATAAAAACATCATTTGGTTCTATATTCCTATGTGTTGATATGTCTGTCAGATAAATCCTGCAATTGCTCAAAGTCTTATTCCTTGGTCTGGAATGTTCCTAAATATAGTTAAGGAATTAAAAATATATTAGGGATTGTGCAAATGTGGAAACTTTTATGTAAAAAATACAAATGTGATTAGTGTCAATGAAATTACTAGAGGAAAATGTCTATTATAATGGTTAACAAAAGGATCCCACATATTTATATGGTTTTTGTGTTTATATTTGTAAAGCCCTTGCTGTCTGCCAAAATGCAGTACACAGCAGGTTCCCAATACTTCATGTTTTCAATATTGTATCTCCATTGGGTCTTTACCTTTGCATCACATGGCAGATGACAAACTAGGCACATACCTAAGTATTCAAGTAGTGAAATACATCTGGGCACTTATACCACCTTTCTTTAATTGGCTACATTTCCTATTGCCATCTAATGTTTAGCTCTGAATTTGCCCAGATATTATTCTGATTCTCTTCAGCTCTCTTCTTTTCATCTGTAAGCTACTTTTGAATACCTTTTTTGGTGTTTTGGATTTAAACACAATTTTTCTTTGTTTGTCTCCTTGTGGTCATACAAGTATTAGAAATGATCTGAAGATTTAATAGTTGTTCAGAGAGTTCATATTTTATATCCTATTATCTTGGTTAATGTAATAGAGGTCAGAAAAATGCCTCTTTGGGGCAATTTGGAATCATTTTTTGAATTATTAACAATTTGAAGTAAATTCCAGGCGATTTAAAAGTCTCCAATCATCTTTGCATTACTAGAACCACGGAGTAACTTGTGACAAATGAGATGACTATCATCTTTAAAATTTAGATACAGTTATTTTTCAGGGAGAGTTGAGGCGTTACCAGTGCTGATTCTCCCATGTATACATTATGTGCCAAAACAAACAAACAAACAAAAAAAGATATACACATTTTAGGAAAGAAAAAAACTGTATAAAATTTGTAATACTGAAGTCACATCTGATTTCTGCAATTATGAGAAGTACTCAGTGTGACTTGTATTCATCTTTTGTATTGGTATATATTGAGTATTACAATTTTAATATGGTTTTTTCCTTTCTTAAAATATGCATACCTTTTTTGACATGCTCTGTATATATAATACAATAATTTTTATATATAATAATATATATATTTTTCTCATCCATCAGACTTTGCTTGATATCCTTTATATATTTTTGAGTTATGAAATTCAACAGATGTTTATATAATACTGATGGTTTTAGTAAAAATATTTCTGAAAATTCCACAGATGATTTTATATTAATGTGCAAAATTGCTTCCTATAACTTACTTATTTAACATGTTTAGGAGTGTGACTCCATTATTAATGGGTAAGAGCATGATTTGTGCTTGTTTAAAATGTCAGTCCCGAGGGAGAATGTATAATGTGTTTATCAAGAATTTCAGAGGATTACTGATAGATATGTTCCTCTTCACTAGGCCAAATTTTGTCACAAGAACTTAAATGTTTTAAGCAGAGAACCATTTGGAATTATAGTCATTTAGGTAATAATAGTTACTTTTAAAAGCTCAAAGTGTATCTCCCTTTAGTAAATAATACTTTACTGTTTTGCAGATCTAAATTTAAAGCATATTTTGCTCTACAAAGCTATTAGATTACTCTAAACAGAAAAAATAAAGAAAATGAAGAAATTTTAAAGGTCTTATTTGGTATCAGAAATGCTGAATTAATACCAAATAACATATTATAATTACTTATATATTTTATTTATATATGAATATGTGTATGTTATATGTAATTATATGTGTATGTGTGTACACTTAGTAAATAACATATAATGAATACTTGTTATCACTATGTAGATATATCAAATCTTAACATTATGTCATACCAAAGAGTAACTTCATGCCACTTTCCAGAGCAATATAGTTATTTTTTTGTTTTGTTAACTACCTGACATCTTAGCTTATACATCATAGCATCTTATAAGTGCTATTGTGTATGACTTTATAACTTTGTGGAAAAATGACAGTGTTTCTATATATTATATTATCTGAAAATAAGATTGCAACCCCTCTTTTCTTCTGAATTCCATTCACCTGAAAAATTGTCTTCTAATCCTATTCATCTTATTTTGTGAAAGTCCATTGTGTAGTTTTATCTTTTGCATCATTGTGGAAGCTAGGTTCTGTCCTTTAATTGCTGGGTGCTTACTTTACAGGGGGTCCATAGTGATGGTGTGTAGAACAGGTTGAACTATTTCCTGTAGAGCTTGTCTGTTGTGGCAAATTTTCTCAATGTTTGCATATCAGTAAAAGATTTGATTTCTCTGTCAATTTTAAGGTTTAGCTTAGAAGGCTATAGAATTCTGGGATGGAAATTGTTCTGTTTAAGTAGATTAAAGGTAGATGAGCATTATTTTCTGACTTGAAAAGTTTTCATTAGAGAAATCTGTAGTTGCCCTGATGGATTTGCTCCTGTAGGTCGACTGATGCTTAACTCTTGGCAGCTTGCAAAATCTTTTCATTTGTTTTGACTTTGGACAGGTTGATCACAATGTATTTTGGAGAAGCTCTATTAGAATTGAGGCAACCTGGGGTCCTATATCTCTCTGAAAAGGAGGGAGTATGTCAGAATCTTTAGTGATATTTGGGAAATTTTCATTTATAATATTCTCTAGTGTGGCTTCCATTCCCCTGGGGCATTCTTCTTCCCCTTCTGGGATACCTATAACTCATGTGTTTGAATGCTTCATAGAGTCCCTTAATTCTGTCAGTGAATGTTCTGCTTTCTCTCTATTCTTTTCTGCCTCTGTAACTGTCTGAGTTATCTCAAGAGCTTTGTCCTCTACCTCTGAGATTCTTTCTTCTGTATGGTCTAATCTGTTGTTGATACTTTCTATTACATCTTCATATCATTTATCTCATATTTGATTCTGTTTTTGGATTTCCTTTTGGTTATTTTTCAAGTTATCTGCGATTTCCTTCATTGTTTTTTGGTTATTTTCCTCTTTCTCAGCAATTTCCTTCATTGTTTTCATCATTTGTATTTTAAATTCCCCTTCTGTCATTTCTAACTTTTTTTTACAAGTGGAATTCTTTGCAGCGGCTACCTCATTGTCCCTTGGGAGGGGAGGGGGTTGCTGTGGACTGATTTTTTCATGTTGGCAGGATTTTTCTGCTGATTCTTCCCTCTTTAATGTTTTCTTTTATCTGTTTCTTTGCCCTAATTTTCCTTTCACTTCCTCTTGCTCTTTAAGTTACTGTGCTTGTCCTAAGGTTTCTATGAGTCCTTTTGGTATAGGACCAAAAGGATGAGAAGATTAAAGAGTAAGAAGAATTTAAGCAAAAATTTAAAAAGGAGAGAAAAGAGAAAGGAGGGGTGAGTAAAAGGGAGTATTGACAAAAAGAAGAGGGCACAGAAAGAGGGAGCTAGGAGTAATAAAGGTGTACAGTAGGGTACTTTGACCTAACCTTAAAAACTCCCAACCTCGGGCGGCACTTGTGGCTCAGCGAGTAGGGCGCCAGCCCCATATACCGAAGGTGGTGGGTTCAAACCCGGCCTCGGCTGAACTACAAAACAGAAAACTTGCTGAGTGTCGTGGCGGGCGCCTGTAGTCCCAGCTACTCGGGAGGCTGAGGCAAGAGAATCGCCTAAGCCCAGGAGTTGGAGGTTGCTGTGAGCAGTGTGACGTCATGGCACTCTACCAAGGGCGATAAAATGATACTCTGTCTCTACAAAAAAAAAAAAAACTCCCAACCTCTGGGGATGCTGGGTTGGGTGATTTGCTTGAGGTCAGCAGCTCTTTGCCAGCGTGTTCAGATATAGTACTCCAACTCCACCAAATAGGGAGAAAAGACAAAAATACTATAAATCAAACCAAAACAAACAGTAAAATTTGGGGAAAAAACAAATAATAGGGGCAGAAACACTAGCTAAAAATGAAGCTCTTATTATCAAACAAGGCAACAATGGAAAATTATATTTAAACTAGAAAAATGAAGAAAGAAAAAAAAGAAAAATGTAGAGGGAAAACATTGAATAAAAAAAGAAAAAGGAAAAAGAAAGGAAAAAAACCCACAGCTAAAAATAAAGCAGTATATATATCTTGCTGAATATTGTCTGGACAACAGGTGATCTTCTGAGGTATGGAGTGTTAACCACAACGTTGATACAGCTAATATGAGATAGAGACTGGAGGCCTCTGCTGATTTCTCAAACCCTGTAGGATTGAGAGCCTAAATCTCCTCTCCTCAGCCTGGTGGCACCTGTGGTTCAAAGGAGTAAGGCGCCGGCCCCATATGCCGGAAGTGGCAGGTTCAAACCCAGACCCAGCCAAAAAAAATCACACATACACACAAAAAGACACTTTAAACTGTTAACCTTGACTAATCAGAAGCTTTCCCAGGAAAGCACTTGTCGCTGGGATCTCTCCTGTTTGGTTGGCTGCTTGTCTAGTGTGCTAAAACCAGTCTCACTTTATGGCCCTGAGTGCTGAGGCTGAAAGGCAGCCTTCCTACCGCCAAACACTAAAATCTCCGCTCTTCCCTCGAGTCTCAGTCCTGGCCATTGGTGCTGCTCAGCCACTAGATTACTCGCCCAAGGTTTCCCAGCCCGAGTCTTGCTCTGAGATTCTGAGGGTGGAGTCTGTAGGGGCAGTTTTGCCACAATGGTTGCCAGCTCACATCCCAACAATATTAGCTGTGTTCTGGCTCAGCAGCTCAGTCTGGGTCCCTTGACAGATGCTTAAAGTCATCCACACTCTCGCCCAATTTCTCCCAATATAGTTCAACTGAGTGCCCAACTCCAAAAAAACAAAACAGCCCACAGGTAAAGCCTTCCCTGTTTGCAATCTTGCCTCAGATTGAACGAACACAACCACTTGCCAGATCTCTGCTGCTTTTGTCCTCCTCCGGGAATCCAGAAGTCTCTCGCTGTTTCTCTGTGTCCCCAAAGGAATGTTTCTGGGCAGAGCCCACAAACCAGAGATGTTTGTAGTCTTCTTTCCCCAAACTCACTGGCCTGGTTGCAAAGAAGCTGTTACTTGGCCTCCATCTTGCTCCCTATATTTTATATTATCTTTCATGTTGTGTTGCATATATTATGTTATAAATAATCATCAGTAGTAGAATAGTAAAACTGATCTTTCATTTTTATAATTTTTTTTAGTCAAAACATCAATATTTGGAGTGGCACCTGTGGCTCAGTGGGTAGGGCGCCAGCCCCATATATCGAGGGTGGCAGTTCAAACCTGGCCCTGGCCAAACTGCAACAAAAAAATAGCCGGGCGTTGTGGTGGGCACCTGTAGTCCTAGCTACTCAGGAGCCTGAGACAAGAGAATTGCCTAAGCCCAGGAGTTGGAGGTTGCTGTGATCTATGTGATACCACAGCACTGTACTGAGGGTGATAAAGTGAGACTCTGTTTCTACAATTAAAAAAAAAAAGTTAACTGAGCTTAGTTCCTTAAAAAAAAAAGTCAATATTTGTCTTTAGTATCTCTTTCTTTTGTAGACTAGATGTATTAGAACAGTTGATGCTTATTAGTGCTTACCTGAATCAGCTTGACATTTAATGACTCTTTTTTTTTTTGAGATAGTCTCAAGCTGTCATCCTGGGTAAAGCGCTGTGACGTCACAGCTCACAGCAACCTCAAACTCTTGGGCTTAAGCGATTCTCTTGCCTTAGCCTCTCAAGTAGCTGAGACTACAGGCACCTGCCATAATGCCCAGCTATGTTTTGGTTGCAGTTGTCATTGTTGTTTGGCAAGGATGGGCAGGGTTTGAACCTACCAGCCTCAGTGTATGTGGCCGGTGTCCTAACCACTGAGCTGTGGGTGCCGAGCCAGTGTAGTAAAAATACTTAAGAAATTTGATTATATTCTAAAATGTAGTAGAAATTTAGTGACACAGAGTGTACTTGCATGAGTGTTTAGCAATTTGCAGGAATGGACTAATGCATGTTTATTGGCTTTGTCTCCTATAAAACACTGGAATCATGTTTTTCCATTTTTAACTTATTAATACATAATAGTTAGTATATTTAAGGTAGGAATTATAGCTTAAGTTCTTTTTTAAAACAGTTTTGTTGAGATATAATTCATAGACCATACAGTTTACCCATTAAGGTACAATTCACTGGTTTTTAGTATATTCACAGAGTTATGCAATCATTACTATAATAAATATAAAAATATTCCATCAGTCCCAAAGGAAGTCATTCTCCACTCTCCTCATTCTTTTCACACTCTATCCCTTGCCCCAGTCCTAGACAACTGTTAATTTACTTTCTGTTGATACAGATTTACCTATTCTGGACCTTTCATATAAATGGAATCATATAATGTGGTCTTTTGTGACTTGCTTTTTTTACTCAGCACAAGGTGTTTAATGTTCATCTATGTTGTGGCATGTATCAGTACTTTATTCCTCTTATAAGCCTAAATTCTTGAAAATTCAAGGTACTTTTAAGAATGCCTCTATTTCTAGGCCATTCTTCACTTACTGTACTTTTACAATTTTTCTTTAATGAAAAACATAGGACTTATAAATACATCTCAAAATACAGATATAAAATTTGCATACTAAATCAAACAACTTTGTCTTTAATTAAAATGGGCATATTTATCTTCTTAAGGGGTCATGACTGTTTGCTTTGGTGCTGCTGGATTATAAAGGAATTAGAATTTCCAAAGTCAACTAATGTTTTCAGTTGGGAGTTTACAAATTATTATAAAAAATGATTTCTTGTTAAAACTTGGCCTATAATTTGTGGATTTAAACAAGTTTTATTATTTTTTGAGGAATGACTCTATCAGGATTATATATTGGTTTCATGGTTATGTATTAGAACATGTAGAGGAAAAGGAAATTAAATGTAGTACATTAACATTTATTTGGTGTTTATTTATGGAGGTTTTAATCCTTAAGGAAATGCTACTTAAATATTTTATGACCTATTATTAAGTTTTAAGAATATGTGAGGTTTATAGGCACTTTAGGAAGTGTGAATTCAGATTGTGGATGAATTGATTTTTGTAGTTGGGAATTTTGAAACATTAATTATTCTCTAACTACACTGGGCCCACCATAGCCCCTGCCAATGCCTGTACTCCTCTCCTGTTTCTTTTCATTTTGTTCCTGCCTTGTTGGTTTCTTTTGTTTCTCTTTTTAAATTTTTATTTTTCTTCATAATGATGTAAAATATTACATGGTTCCAAAGTCAAATCTACATAAGAAGATATATTAAAATAAGTCTGGTTTCTATCCCTCTCCCTTCCCACCTATTTTCTTCCTCCCACATAGGTTGCCACTTTTTCTATTTAATATTTTCTTCTTTTCTATTTAAAATTATATTTCATATCTAGGATTTCCTAGATAGATAGTAGTATTAGGATGTCTTTTGATGAGCAGAAATTCTGAATTATTTTTTACAGATCGCTCATTCATCAGTCAAGAAATTCTGAATTTTAATATAGTAAAATGTATCAATTTTAAATGAAATTTTTAAAAACTTAAAAAAAAATTGTTGGGGATTCATTGAGGGTTCAAGAAACCAGGTTACATTGATTGAATTTGTTAGGTAAAGTCCCTCTTAACAATTGTGTCTTGTCCCCAAAGATGTGTCACACACCAAGACCCCACCCTCCTCCCTCCTTCCCTCTCTCTGCATTTCCTTTCCCCACACCTCCGTCCATCCTTCTTTCTCTCTCTGCTCTCCCCTTCCCCCACCCCCACCATGTCATTAATTGTCCTTATATCAAAATTGAGTATGTAGGATTCATGCTTCTCCATCTTGTGATGCTTTACTAAGAGTGATGTGTTCCACTTCCATCCAGGTTAATACAAGAGCTGTAAAGTCTCCATTTTTTTAATGGCTGAATAGTATTCCATGGTGTACATATACCACAGGTTGCTAATCCATTCCTGGGTTGATGGGCATTTAGACTGTCTCTACTTGATAGGAGTTTTTGTGCGCTCTTCCTGACATCTGGAGGGATGGGGCTATGTTGGAAAGGGGCAAGGCTGAAGGTAGAGAGGCTGCTAAAGAGGCTGCTGCAGGGGTTTGAGTGGCAGCCCAGGAGGAAAGGAAACAGCATGAGGGCTTGTGGTAATACAAATGCTGCCAGGGGTTCAGGGGCTGGCGAGCTGGACTGGTCACTGTCTTAGATGCCTAGGACCACTGTAACAAATGACCATGAATTTGGAGGCTTAATACAACACAAGTTTGTTCTCTCACAGTTCTGGAGGGCAGAGTCTGAAGCCAAGGTTTTAGCAGGACTGTGCTGGCCTGAAGGCTCTAGAGGATCATCTGTTCCTTGTCCCTTCCAGCGTCTGGTGGCCGTCAGCATTGTTAGGGACTGCCTCAGTGCCCACACTGTCTCATGTTCACGCAGCCTTCTTTCCCACGTGCTGGTGTCTTTCCTCTCCTATTTCTTATAAGAACACTTGTCTTTGGATTTGGGGCTCATCTTGTTTAAACCAGGATGATCTCATCTCGAGAGCCTTAAATTAATTACATTTAAAAAGACTCATTTCCCAGATAAGGTCAGGTTTAAGAAATTAGGAGATGGCCATTCTTTTGGAGGCCACCATTCACCCCACGGTAGCTGTAGGAGGACGGCTGGGCTGTGGCACAAGTGTTATGGGCAACTAGTATAAACTCATCTTCTACTGAAGTGTCATATCACAACCCTGCAGCGCCTTTCCAATGTCTGATGAGAACATAATACCAGACCAAATGCTCACCTTAAAAAAGGTGTTGTAATGGCACAAACAAATGCAAGTGAAAGCAGGGGAACTCTTTAGAAATAAAGCAGAAATTCAAGTGACTGTTATTTGCAGAGAATCTCATTTTCTCTGACAGTTCTGCAGGTACATTGAAGCAATCTCTTAAGGAAAATGTATTTTCTGAAGAAATTTCTCCTTGAATTTTGCAAACTTTTCTCTGCCCGATGATCACGCACAATGGAATGAACTACAGCCTCGCTCTATTTTTGTTTTTCCTCCTTGTTTGTGCCCAGCTGCCGTTAATAATGTTGGCAGAGCTCTGTGGCGCTGGGAAAGTGGCATCATTTTTACGCGGTTCAGTGTGGCTGCTGTTGCTACCCAAGTGAAGATGCTCCAAGGTCTTGTTTATTTGGTGTCTGTTCTCAGACCACCTGCTGTAAGTTGGGCAAAGCTTTCTGCTGAAGATACAAGGGTAAAACACCGTCCTGTTTCGGACTGGCAGTATTGTAGGGGAAATGGATGCACCTGTGGCCACAGCAGGTTGTACGATATGATATATTGATATGATAAAAGCAGGTGGGGCTGGAAGAGACCAGAGGAGAGACAAATTTCCATAGAAACAGAATAAGTACATGAAATATTACCATACTGGTTAGACATCAGGCATGCTGATTAAGATGAGGTACCACTTTCACTTGTCAAACTAGGCAAGATAAAATAAAATGGTGTAATACTCAGTGTTGGCAAGCATGTTGGAAAATAGACAATTTCATGTACTGGTGGTGGGAATGTGAATTGAATAAGCTTTCTGGAAGCCAATTGCATGAAGCATTCAAAAGACTCAAAAGGGCAAATCTCTTCAGGAGTCACCACCTTTCTGTGGCATTCCCAGGCTCCTTAGTTCTCTCACCTTCACTGTGGCACTTGTTACATGGAATTAGAATGACCTGCTGGGTACCTTTCTGTCCCACTGTATGGCTTCTGTCTCATTAAGTGCTTAATACCATACTTTCCTGAACATTCTAGCCTTGCAATGGCTTTAAGAGCAAGTATCCCTTGGAGATTGTTGTCTTTGTGGAATTTTTCTAGCTATTCTTGCATGATTTTTTTGATGGATCAAAGTTGGGATTGCTTGTAAGTCCCCCCAAGCCCTCAATGTCGCTAAAGAAAATTAAATTGGGGTATTGTTTTGGATTTCATATTTAAAGAAAATCAACACCCAACTATATGAAGCTTGTTTTTTGTTTTTTGGGGGTTTTTTTTGAGACAGAGCCTCAAGCTCTCACCCTGGGTAGAGTGCTGTGGTATCACAGCTCACAGCAACCTCCAACTCCTGGGCTCAAGTGATTCTCTTGCCTCTGTCTCCCAAGTAGCTGGGACTACAAATATGAAATTTTTCCATCCATAAACTCACATGCTTCTATTGGTTGAAGTTTTATTTTATGACTCTCTGTTAAGTTCAGTAATATTTTCACAAGTATGGAATCTTTCTGGTTAAGATTACCAGGGTTTTTTAGAACAGTGCTCAGACTAGCCCGTACTTGCTTATAAGCGCTGATTATGAACTTCTTTGAGGTGGTGGTTGAACACAGACATTCTTAAAGCTTAAATTACATAAAACCTAGAACTGTATAAACTATGTTGAAAAACCAAGGTAATAAATATTCAAAACTCGTGACTTTCTAGTTATTTTACTACTTTTGTTATCATCTGTGTTCTTGAAATTGTTTATGTCTATTGTCTATCTGTACTGCCTAATAGTCCCTGGTTGCAAATCCCTTCTGAGTCCTGCCTTCAGTAGTAATATGTGGGTCATTTGAACTAGGTCATTATGGGAATATTTAAGTCACGGAAATCAGCAAATGCTGTAAATCAGGCCTTTCTCTCCCAGAGGCCCTGTTGTTAAACATTTACAGTCACACCTCTGTCTATAGACGAGGTGTCTGTTTCTGTCTCTATGTGTGTACGTGCATATATGCATGTGTGTATTTATAGAATGGGATGCCTTCTTCCCCAGGTTTATATTTTTTTGTTGATTGGTGGGGTTATATGAAAAAGCTATAAGTGTATTTACTTTTATGCTAGATTTCTATCTTATTGAATTTGAGTATAAGCTATAATAATTTTTCTGGCGATGACCCTGGAATCCCAGGTAGATGATCACTTTTAAATAATGAAAATCACACTATTTTACCAAGAATTTAAATGAAGAGTGCATATTTATTCTAATAAAATATATTTTGACTGCTAGTGATATATAATTTTTAACTTAAAATACATTATTATTTTTTTTTTTTAGGGGGGAGACAAAGTCTCACTTTGTTGCCCTCAGTAGAGTGCTGTAGCGTCATAGCTCACAGCAACCTCAAATTCTTGGGCTTAAGCAATTCTCTTGCCTCAGCCTCCCCAGTAGTTGGGACAAAGGCGCCCACCACAATGCCCGGCTATTTTTAGATACGCGGTCTCACTTTGGCTCAGGCTGGTCATAAACCTGTAAGCTCAGGCAATGCACCCGCCTTGGCCTCCCAAGTGCTAGGATTACAGGTGTGAGTCACCGTGCCTGGTCCTTTAAATACATTTCTCCTTGGATTAAATATGATGACTTATTAATTCTAAAATATCTGTTTCTGAGATTAAATTTATTCATGTCTTTTTTTGATATATGAGCAGACTCAGTTTCTTAAATTTGTTTTGAATTTTTATATGTATATGATACTGGTTTATGGTTAGGTAAGCTTTACCTTTTTTTTCAGATTTTAGTATCATGGTTGTGACAGAAATCTTTGAAATGAACAGCATGTGGCATCTTTTCCTCTGCTCTATTTAAAAGTATCAGTGGCTAAATATTGTCTAACCTTTGGACTCATGGTCAGATAATACAGCTTGTAAAACACAAAAATTATTCCTTGAGGATTTTACTAGCCTTACTATTTATTTGTTATTCGTCATTCAAAAAAAGTGCTCAGGCCGGACGCAGTGGCTAACACTGTAATCCTAGCACTCTGGGAGGCTGAGGTGGTGGATTGCCTGAGTTCAGGAGTTCGAGACTAGCCTGAGCAAAAGTGAGACCCTATCTCTACTAAAAATAGAAAAACTAAGGCAAGAGGATCTCTTGAGCCCAAGAGTTGAAGGTGGCTATGAGCTATGATGCCACAGCACTCTACCTAAGGTGGCAGCTTGAGACTCTGACTCAAAGAAAAAATGAAAAATGGTTAAAACACAGAAAAAAAGAATTATACGCAAGAAGCACAAAAAATATAAGCTTGGCACCTGTTGCACAGTGGTTATGGCACCAGCCACATACACCAAAGGTGGCAGGTTCGAAGCCAGCCCTTGCCAGCTGAACAACAGCTGAACAACTGCAACAAAAAAATAGCCGGGTGTTGTGGTGGGCGTCTGTAGTCCCAGCTACTGGGGAGGCTGAGGCAAGAGAATTGCTTAAGCCCAAGAGTTGGAGGTTGCTGTGAGCTGTGACACTATGGCACTCTACTGAGGGCAACAAAGTGAGACTCCTATCTCAAAAAAAAAAGGAAAGATATACGGGAAATGTTCAGAAAGTATCCAGCTATGTAAAATGGGGGTGGGGTGGGGGATACGGGAAATGTTCAGAAAGTATCCAGCTATGTAAAATGGGGGTGGGGTGGGGGAAGAGGCGTATATGGCTGGATATTTTCCGGGCAACCCTCAAATGTCCCTAAATTAGTGTCACCAATTTTATTAGTCATGGCTTCCTTATCTTTATGTTTAGATTTCCCCTTTTTGATCTGTTAGGATGTAAGAGGTATGTTAAATTATTGTACTGTTATTGTGCTTCTGTTGATTGATCGGTTTCTAACAACTTGCTTTATATATTTCAGTGCAGCCTTACTAGCTGCAGAAAAGGTCATGATAGTTAAGATTTCTCCGTGAATTATACCTCTTATGAATGTACAACGGCTTCTTTTGTACGATTTAATGCTTTGTCTTTGAATTCTACTTTGATATGGACATGGGCACACGTCCATTTTTTTCCTGCTGACATTTGCCTGTTAGACCTACCCATTTTTTCCCACTTTAGTCTTTGGGGAGTTTAATTGGTTAAGATCGTGTGTAGTGGAACACATTCTGATAGACACCACTTTTGACTCAGTCTATGAGTCAATGTCTTTTACTAGAGAAGTGGAGGCTATTTATACAAATGTCATGACTGCTATATTCTGTCTGACTTTCATCATCTCATTTAATTCTTCCCAGTTCTTATGCTTGTTTTTGAATTTGACTCTCTCCCCACTTTCTTCCTAGTGCAGGGGTTGGCAACCTACAGCCTGTTCTTGACAGCACACAGGTTAAGAAAGGTTTTATGTTTTTAAAGAGTCATAAAACCAAACGGAACAAAGAAGAATATGCAACAAACCTAGCTGAGAAGTTTAAACTATTAATATTTACTATCTGGCCCTTATTAGAAAGAGTTTGCTGGCTCCTTGGTTAGTAATGAGGTTTTTATATTACACCCTGCTTTTAGGTTTACTGTTGGATACATTTAGCTGCCTTAAAAAATATATTTAAATTTAACTTTTCCTAAAACACAGTTGTGATGGCCTTCAAAATACAAAATTCTTTATTGACTTTCCCCTAGGCAGGGAAGGGTAGGTGGCATAGTTTTCTGTTCCCTTATGTAGTCTTTATTCATTTCCTCTGTTGTTGATGGTGAGTGCAGGACTTTTTATTTCTGTTTCTAATTGAATAATGAGAATTTAAACTTATATTTCTCTATCTTTTTAAAGGAAGTATTAATAGCCTTTACAGTCTGTTTCTCTTCGCATTTCCATCAGTTTTAAAGAACATTGCATGTTTAGTTTTCTTAGGGCTCACTGATAGACCTTTTGAAAAGAAAACTTCTAAATACGGATCAAAAATGTTTTCATATAGTAAACGAGAAAATATCATGAATTGGTTTGTCAATCAGGTTGATAAAATATCTCAGATTGCATGTGAAGCCCCTACACTGTACCCCATGGTTGAACTAATGTACACAGCTATGATTCAATAAAAAAAAAGACACTCTGGAAAACATTAAAAAATATATATATATAACTACCCCTTGTTCATTTTTAAAAATAACCCCATTTGGTTAGGGCCTTTCTTTTAGCATTTGGCAGAGGGATGGAGCGGTTGGGGAAGATGCTGTTTCCACGTGTCTTTCCTGAATCCTTTTTCATTTGTAAATATCTTTCTACTTCTTCCATACATGAACAAAACATGCCATGAAGATATCTAATCATCAGTATTTTTCAGCCTCGTATAGTATGAAGTCTGAGGTCAGTAATTTACTTATACAAATGTTTACCAATATCAATACCTGGTTTTTTCCTCTTTGATGCTTGGAAAACTACTATTCAGAGTGTTCAGGACATTTAGTGAGGCTTATTTTTAGTATCTGTTCTAATCTATTTTTTAGAAATTCTCATTATCCACATAATATGTAGCGCTTATCTTTCCTATTTCTAATTTTCTCTCTGGCCATTTTATTATTGGGTGCTTTCTTTTTGCATTGGTACCTACAATAACAGGCTCACCACATAGGCCAAAGTTTCAGCACTCTTTGAAACCTCTATGGAAAGCCTGTGTTTATTATCACATTCAATGCTTGAACCCCAACTAATGATAGGAAAGTATGAACCCTGTGAACCAGGCATAAGATTCAGAAGCTGAAAGCTAATTCTGTATCTGTTCTCTTCTTTTGAATAAAGTGCCCGTATTAGTTTCCTGTTACCGCTGTAACAAATTGCCACAAATTCCATGCCTTAAAACAAAAACATAAACTTATTATAATCTGACAGCTCTGGAAGTCTTAAGCCTAAAATCAGGGTATCAGCCCCCCCCCCCCCCCGCGTTCCTTCTGGGACTGTAGGGGAATCTGTCTTCTTGCTTTTTTTCAGCCCCTGCAGGAGCCGCGTCCCTGGACTCCTGGCCCTGAACCGTGCAGGTCTTGGCCTCTGTGGGCTTCCACTGACTCTCCTGCTTCCCTCCTTCCTGGACAAGAACCCTGGGATCACATTGGGCCCACCATAGAATCCGGGATAATCTCCGCATCCCAAGACGCTTAATTTAGTTCCATCTATAGAGTCTCCTTTGCTCTGTGAGGTAACATAGTCATAGGTTCTAGTGGCTCAAATGTGGGCATTTTTAGGGGGCTATTATTCAGCTGACTGCAGTGCCCTTCCCTGGTGCATCCAGAGCCCCCCTGTTGAGTTGGTCTCTTTTCCTTTTTCCTAATCATTAGCAGTTTTCAGCCTCGTATTGTAGGGAAGTCCCAGATCCTTAAAGGCATCGCAAAGGCATCTTTGTTCATTTCTCTGATGTGTCCATCGTGTGGGTGAACACCACGTTAACCTTGACTCCTTCTATTTCAGGATACCGTTCTACTCCCTTCCAGCTACAGGTAACTGTAATATTTCTTCTTAGGGGCTTACTTCTCATTTTTCATATCACCTACCATCTACCACCCAGTTGTATTCAATAACTAAAATATCCAGCATTTCAGAGCAAAAGAATCATAGTAGGGAGTTCTACTTGGAATGAAGGATAAAACGAGGTTTTATGTTTCTAGAGAATCTGCAACACCATTACTGATCTTCAATGCCACTTTCTTTATTTCTTTGCTTCTAGGAAGTTTGATTCTACACATCACTACTTTCTGATTCCACAGTTGTGTTCTTTATAGCTTTTAAATACACTACAATCCTCTTATCAACTATTGAATTCCAAACGTTATTTATTTGAAATTACCTATCTTTACTCCTTTTTTTTCTAGCCTTTAAAGCCACATCTCTTTTTATCTCTGTTCCTCATATTTTTATAAAATATTATTTTTTCTTGAAACCTGGTTTCCTTGAATTTATGGTGAACACAAGGCAGATAGTCCTGAAATTTAATGGCATTTCACGCAATAAATCATCTTAGAAAAATGCATTTTCTCTGCATACTTCATTCTCTCTTGTTTCATTTACAAAGCATCTTCCCAGGCCCTATATTGGTTATATTTTTCATTTTTAGTAATTTATAAAGGGGGACAGTTCTATCTGTCCTGGTCTGGTTCTCCCCACACAGGGAAATGAATTATTTGGGGTGCTGTTTACTCTCTGCTCAGGTGCAGTTTGTGACACCTTTTATTACCTGCTGCTTATTTAGCAAGCCATCTGTGTGTGTGTGTGCACGCACGTGTGCAATACTGGGACCCTAATACTGTGGGGAGAGGAAGCAGTAACAGGTGCAGGCCGGTGACTGTATGAACTTGGGGATGGGATGCTTCTTATTAACTTGACTAAAGTAGATATTTCACTCATCTTTATTGCCAAGGTTTGATTGTCTGTGTCCCTTCAAGTTTCACGTCTGAAACATAATCTCCAATGTAATATTATTAAGAGATGGGACCTTACAGAGTTTTTAGGACAGGAAAGCTCCACCCTCATGAGTGGGAGTAGTGCCCCAATGAGAGGCGCTGAGGGAGTCTGTTTTGTCCTTCTGCTCCCCTTCCACCATGGGAAGGATCTTGGAGCAGAGAGAAAGCCCTCCCAGATCCCACATCCCTGGCTCTTTGATCTTGGACTTTCCAGCCTCCAGAACTCTAAGAAATAATTTTCTCTTATTCATACATTACCCAGTCTAACATATTTTGTTATAGCAACAAGAATGGACTGAGAGATCCATTAAAATATTCACTAATGTTGACTTAAGAGCTTGTTGGTGATTGTATTTGAGGATGCTCCCAGTAGGTAGCAAGTAGGTGGGGTGGTCAAGGCCTAGGTGTGCTATGAGAAGTGGGGTCAAGTGTCTGGGAAGAGGACCAGCCCTTGGAAGTGAGAGTCCCAGGATTCAGGCATGGGATGGGATAGGCTGGTGGGGTCCCCAATAGGGAATGACATCCCCTTGGAAAATTGGGCATTGTTCATGGTCACCTGCACCAATTCTCTGCCTACAGGGCTTGTTTTATCTTGGACTCTTCCCACACCTAGACTTAGGAAATCTTCCTGAAAGTTCCACCCAGTATCAGCCATTCACAGAGCCAAGTAATGGCTTGTACATAGGTCCTGGCTTTAGAGAGGGGAGCAAGGACATCTCAGGGTCGGTGTTCGTGGAATCTGGAAAGGAGGATTCAAGCAGAAGGTGAAAGTCAGCCTGACACTCTAAGTTTTTGTTTTGCTTTTCTCTTTGCCTCTCCTGGGCTCAATCTTTGAAAGATTTATTTTATGGTAGAGACCAGTTACTGCATCTCTCGGAGGCTCTGTTTTCTCATATGTGAAATGGGGATAATGGCAGTGCCTACCTTCTAGGGCCATTGTGTGGATTAAATGAGATGATGCATTTAAAGTGCCTACCTCGGGCGCTGGCACGGGAATCTGTGCTCCATCAAATGCAGCTTTCTTCCTTCTCTTCCCCTTGAGTTGAAGATACTCTCTTTCGTGTAGTGTTAGAAACTAGTTATTTATTAGGTCATCAGTGTTTTCTTTCCTTAACTCTTTGCTGTCATTATGTTTTAATTTAGCAACTCCTTACATAGCACTTTTTATGAACCAGGTACTGTTCTAAGCACTGTATGTATGTGTGTGTATGTTTATAGGGTGGCCATAGAATTCATGTGCAATTTGTGCAATTTAAAAACTTTATGCATGTGTGTATGTATGTGTATAACTATCAATCAGCTCATCTAATTCTTATATATATCCTATGAGGCAAGTACTATTTTATTCCTGTATTACAAATGAGGCTGAGGCATGAAGAGCTTAGCAAAATTGCTCAATGAGACCTCACTAATAAATTCAAAACCAGGCAATCTGGCTTCAGTTTCCTTTAAACCATGAGGTTAACCATTGGGTTAAGATATTGGGTACTAGCAAGTAACATTTTATAAAATAATAATTGAGAAATTGTAAAACATACAAGATGAAAACATATACTGGTAGAATTCAAATATTGAAGGCAGAAAGTGGAATACCAAGAGAGTTCAGGTGGTAGAGATGACATCATATTATTATCATTAATCATGGTGTATTGATTTTCCAGGCAAATACTGGGCTATATTACGGCAGCAAAATCAGAACTGCTGCCTTGAAGAAGTGGTTCTCTGCCAGGAGGAGGGGTTGTACGTTAACAGCCGAGGGTGAAGGGTTGGATGACAATGCATCTTGGTATGCTAGGATAGTCCTGGTTTATGTCTACAGTTCCCCAGCATAATTATTAATAACAGTCCTTTTCTCTCTCAACAGTGTTCTGGTGTGGATGATAAATTGTGTTCTCCCCTAGTAAAGGGGTGGTGCAGGGCACAATGTGTAGGTGAGAAAAATGTTTTAGCCCAATGATGTATAAGATTGGTGAGGATATTGTGCAAATGAGTTGGTTGGAGCAGACACTTCTGTCTTTCCCTCCCCTCCCCTTTCTTCCTTTCCCTCTTTCCCTCTTCCTTCTCCTCTTCTCTCCCTCACCCCCTCTCCCCCTTAGCCCCTCTGTCCCTCTGCCCCTCTCCCCCTAGAATCTCACAATGCAATGTACATTTTGGGATGAAACTCACCCCTGAAAGTGAAAACCCCACGTGTCATTTGTATGTGAGATGCAGAGCCTGCCTGCAGTTCTTTCTATGAGCTCTTTTTGGGTCCCTTGCTTGACTGATTGTAATAAATGGGGTGTCATTTAAGAGCACATGATGTGCAGATCACAAGTATTAGGCCCAAAGTACAAAATATGAATTGATAAAAAAAAGTAATTAATGAAAACCTAATTAAAGCAGACATTCCGAGCAGGGCATTCCTGGAATCCTGGGACTGTCTCAATTACCAACTTTCCTCTGAGCTTATAATGTGTAATTGGGAAGTATTAGGCTCTAATGGATGAGATGAATACAAAAATTAATTAATGAAAAAGAAAATTAAATCTGAGTTTGTTAAAGAAATTTCCGGAGATAGGGGCAGTACGCTGGAAACCATAGGTGCTGGAAGGTTTATTAATGAAAATCTTTACAAGTGACAGGGTCTCACTTGCAGAACCGACACACTCTTTCCATGTCTCCCCTCACCCGGCGCCATTTGTCTCCATTAAATAGCATCTGATGTCAGCTTGGGCTGAGAGAACCAAGGGGAAGTCGTAACGCGCAAGAATCCGTTGTTCTTCCTGATTTCTGAGGAGAGAAAGTGTGTTGGGGCATTTGTCTCCTGCAGCTTCCAGATACAAAAAACAGTAAACAAAGACTGGGCCTCCCAGTCATTCAAAAAGAAATGTGGTGTCAAATCCACATAAAGTATACTAAGAACATATTTACTTTTCTTACAGCTGTATAAAAAATGAGCTTCCTGTGCAGGAGACCTGTTCTATAAATGTTTATGAGCAAGTGACGTCTAGGAGGGCCACTGATTAGGCCGGCTTGCCGTGTGCTCCCGCCTACCGCAACTTGACCCCTGGCATGAGTCACTGTTCTGTTTTATTGACCCCTTCCAGCTTTCGATTTTCCTCGTGAAATGAGTCAGGGGCTTTGGGCGCGCTCAGAACAGGTTATGACGCGGTTCTAGCTGTTTCTAAAGGGCAGTGTGCGCAAGTCACCCATGAGCTTGTTAAAAGATGCAGAGTCACAGTCCAATCCCTTGAAGCTGCTGCTTTATCTCTGGGGTGTGGCCAGGAATCTGCATTTCCAGCCGGTGGTTGAGCTCTAGATGACTGGGGCACTGGGATAGGTGGGGAGTTGAGTGCTTTATGCCGCTGCATGAAGGAGCAGTCACCATAGATCCAAAGATGGGGCTTCCTGGACTCAGTGTATGTGCCTCCTGGAATCACCTGGCCCTCCTGGGTCCTGAGCCTTGATCTCTTGCCCAAGGTATAGTCCTCCCCACTGCTGCTGTCACCTGAGCTCCCCAAAACACTGACCGTCGTGCGTCCCCATGGGGAGGAGGCCAGGCTCTGGTGTAGTTTCCATCGCTCCCACCACGGTGGGAGTTGTAGAGTCTTGGGTGCCCCAAATTCTAGTAGATGATACCTTGGGTGTGCTCTGGCTTTTCCAACAGCTGCACAGACAAGCTTGGTTGTCACAACCTGCACAAGCAAGAGGGTTAATATCCCATGGGACACAAGGCGGCAGCTAATTCCCCTCCCTTCTGGAAGGAGCACTCCGAGGCTAAGGGCTTCTGTGCCTCTGCAGGACCCAGCAGCAGACTGTCTCAGGAGTGCCCTGCCTTGTATTTGGCTTTGAACTTTCTCTTCCTTCCCTTCTCTCCCTCCCTCACCTTTGCCCTCTGGCTTTACCCCTGCAATGATGTCTCCCCAAGAACGCTTTGCCGTGGCCTTGGTTCCCGTGCCAGGCCTGCAGTGTCAGGGATTAAAGTCAGATAATGTTACTGAGCCTCAGCCTCCTCGTCTGGGAAATGGGACAACAATCCTAGTACTTTCCTCATGGGGAAATTTTAAAGCTTGAGGAGTTATAATATAACTTAAGTATACGTGGAAGGATAATGTTAGAATGAAGAAATGCTAATAATCATCATACTAATTACTGTTCTGCCTTTCAGTGATGACAGTCTAGGCTCATTTTAGGAAGACCTCAGCTATTCAGTTGGCACAGTGGGCTGAAACTACACTGTGCCAGGACTGTGCTTTGCAGAATGTGTTCCAGAGCCTGTTGAAAGTTGTTGCTTGTGACAACACACAGAAAAAAAACAACCACCAGTGAGGGACATTCTGGGATCGTAGGCTTTTCATGCAGGGCTTCCCGGATCACCTGTGTCCCTCCCCTGCACCTTTGCTGGCTGGCTGGTCACCACGGGTACCCTCGTTACGGACTGTCGCTGTGTCTCACAGGGGTTGTGGTGAGGATTCTCAGTGTTAGTACAGATAAGCTTGGAGAATGGTGTCTTGTACACAGTAAAAGCTCAATAAATGTTAATGACGGTCATTAATATGATTTACAGTGATATGGCTGTGTGTGTGGTGAATCACTATGAGAGGCATAGAGCATGCAGCGTTTCTTAAATTCTCACTGTCCTGGGGTGTGAGCTGGAGTGTAAATCCTTCTCCCCTCCACAGCCCTGCCTCCTCTCTCCCTTCTCCTCTTTCCCTCCTCCTCTCCCCCTCCCTCCTCTCTCCCTCCTCTGTCTCCTCCTGCCTCTTCTCTCTCTCCTCCTCTCTCCCCTTCCTCCCCCCTGCCTCCTCTCTCCCTGCCTCTTCTCTCCCACTGCCTCCTCTCTCCCTCCTCTCTCTCCCCCTGCCTCCTTTCTCCCTCCTCTCTCTCCCCCTCCCCCTCTCGCCCCGCCACTTCTCACCCCCTCCTCCTCTCTCCCTGCCTCGTCTCTCCCCCGGCCTCCTCTCTCCCTCCCCTCTCGCCCCCTGCCTCCTCTC
>CAUYON010078176.1:0-15401 GCA_963573935.1 Arctocebus calabarensis | reverse complement strand
GCCAAACAACAATGACAGCTGCAACCAAAAAATGGCCGGGCATTACAGCGGGTGCTTATAGTCCCAGCTACTTGGGAGGTGGAGGCAAGAGACTCTCTTGAGCCCAGGAATTGGAGGTCGCTATGAGCTGTGATACCATAGCACTCTACCCAGGGTGACAGCTTGAGGCTCTGTCTCCACAAAAAAAAAAAAAAGAAAGAAAAAAAAAAAGAAAATGTGGTAAGAAAATCACTAAGAGGGTAGATTTTAAGCGTTCTCAACAAAAATATGATAAGCATGCAGCACATATATTAGTTCTATTTAATCCACCGTATATACATATTTTTAAAATAGCATGTTATATACCACACATAGAAATATGATATTTGTCAATCTTAAAAATAAACCTAAAAGTGTAAAAAGTAATCAATTCTCCTAACAACTTTATGAGGTATTATTTCTTTTCTTCACATTTTACAAGTGAGGAAACTGAGGCACAAAGAGGTTAAAATAACTTGCCCAAGGACACAGAGCTTGTAAACGGATCTGGGTTTTGGACCCAGAAGTCTGAGTCAAGAGCCTTTACCTGGATTTCCCTTGCTGTGCTGAATCGCACTGATGTGGATCCCCCACCTACATGGCAGAAGTATTCGAGTCTCCTTAGTAAGGTTCCCGCCTTCCTCTAATTATCACTATTTCCAGAGTCTGTGGGAGGTGTTGCGTGTGGGCTCAATGTTCTCTTGAATTCTGCTCCTTAAGGGCAGGTCTGCCACTGCACCACTTCTAGCCACTATCTATTAATATTACCACAGTAATGCCATTTAACAAAAATACTCCAAGGTTCAGTGGCTTCAGAGAATAAGGATGAATCTAGCTCAGGAGCCTGCAGGTCAGTGGAAAGGTTATTCTGGCTGGAAGCAGTGGCTCACACCTATAATCCTACCACTTGGGAGGCCAAGGCGGGTGGATTGCCTGAACTAACAGGTTCAAGACCAGCCTGAGCCAAAGCAAGATCCCATCCCTAAAAATGACCAGGCATTGTGACAGGTGCCTGTTGTCCCAGCTACTTGGGAGGCTGAGGCAAGAGAATCACTTCAGCCCAAGAGTTTGAGGTTGCTGTGAGCTGTGATACCACAGCACTCAAAGTGAGATCTGTCTCAAAAAAAAAAAGAAAAGAAAGAAAGGTTATTTTGGTCTTGGTAGGGCTTGCTTACACGTCTGGGGTTGGCTGACTCCTAGATCCGCATTGGCTGAGAAGAGTGGGGTCACTTGGATCTGTCATCCTCCAGCCGACTGTCCTGGGCACTTAGCAATGGCAGAAGAGCTTAATTGTACGAGCACATTTCAAGCCTCTGTTTAGATCCCATTTGCTACCATCCCATTGGCCAAAAGAAGTGACATAGCTGGACCGGCAGTCAGACTGGGAGGACCACTGCACAGTTACATAGGACAAGGCACGGATACAGCAAGGGGTAAAGAATTGGGACCATTAATGCATTCACTCTACTGCTCTTATTTCAAAATAAAGAATCATTAAGACAAAGCCACCCAAGTTTCCATAAGTTAAAATTGTGCCCTGAGAGATGGCAAAGAAGGGAACCAAACAAGAGGCTGTGTGTGCAAGTTCTTTATAAAAGAAAAATAGCAGCATTTCTCTGTATCGGCAGGAAATGAAACTGAGAATTCAGAACTTCGCCTGCCAACCGTGCTAGGGAGGCCCACATTCTGGTGACGGAGTGGCAGTCAGCAGGATAAGCATTGTACAGGGCTGGTGTCTGAGCAATAATGTTAGCACAAAAGTCACATCAGAGCAGGCCGCCAGCAAAACTGACTCAGTTAGCAACTTCTTAGCATATCAATGTCTCATTTTGTTTCTCCAGTGGAAAGCTCAACTATGGGATTGCCTGATTGAAAACTGGCCCCTAGGCAACCTCAGTATTTCCAGGAGAGTACAAGTGAATGTCTACTTTATTCCCATTCCTGGAAAGCAGAAACTGTCATTTTCTGGGCACACACATCCTGCACATAGCCTGACTATAATTCTTTCTCTGAGAAGTGGAAAAGCCCCTTTAAGACAGCCAAACTGGTCCCCAAGCCTACAGATCTCTGGCCCTTTTCTTCTATTACAAGTGTCGCTGAAAATATCAACTCCCTTGAGGTGGTAAAGGCCAAGACCTGGGGATAAATATTGACAGATGCTTTTTTTTTCTTTGAAAAATCAGGGGAAAAGCCACAGTAGACAGTAAAATTTACCAAAAACAAAAACACAAAAAGATGAGCCAAAGAACATGGGGCACTCTGCTTGTCATCACAGGGACAAGATATCACCTTAAAACAGTGGTTCTCAAACTTCCTAACCATGTATTTTCATTGTTATAAGGGGGTCATGACCCACAGATTGAGAACCGCTGCCTTAAAAGCTAGACTTGATGGAGGAAAATATGGTTGTTGGGTCCTGGGACCCCTTCGCAGAATGCTTCAGAGTTGGGAGGAATGTTTAGAATGCTTTGAATCCTTTTTAAGCATTTGCCATATGCTGGGTGCTTTATACACACTGTCTCAATGAATTCTCAGAAAGTAGAGCTGTACACATTCTCACTTTACAGATGAGGAACCTGAGGCGCAAGGCTTCATGGAAGGAAGTGGCCCATGTCACACAGCATATTCATCTGACTGTGGAACTGGGGCTATTCCATGTGACTCTGTGGAGCTCCCCATTCAGGGGCGCCCTTCAGACACCACCAAGACCAGTGGCCTTCAAATTAGGGGCCATCCACAATTTCCAAGGGGTAGCCAGCACGGAGAGTGTTAAGGTAATCCATTTCTACAGTTTCTACTTCCAGGTGTACAATTTCCTAAAACTGAGAGTTTTCCTGCCCCAAAACTCTCCGGTGTGAAGGCACGAAGCTGGATTTCCTTTCTCACCGACCCTTTCTCAGCCACACTTCTCCCGTTTGACACAACCTCTCCCTTATCCATCCCAAATCTTACTGTGAGGCATCCTCTGAAGAGAAACACACCTGAGTTGGGAGCAGGGGGACAGGGCAGCAAAGAGAAGGCTGATTCCAAATGCTGGGAGCAGAGTTTCCCTTAAGCGGGACATCACGGCCCCTCCCCATCCATCTTGGTAAGGGATGGATTCCTGTTAATTTTCTTTTTTCTGTTTAATAATTAAAATTTGGATCAGTTTTAGCCTAAAATTAATTGCATTGATGTCTCAATTCAGAAAACCGCTTAACCCTTAGGGCCTCAGGATCCTGGGAAATATAAAAATTTAAAGATTTCCATCTATAAACATATTTTTGATTTAGATACAATGCCAAGATGATCCATATGAGACTTACCAGCAGAAAAATATATTACATTCCTATAAAATTCTGTAGGGGAAGTGGAATGGAAAAAATGATTTAAAGGAGAGAGAGAGGAGCATTGTAAAATTTCTAACTATTAAAGGAGAGTTTGTTCATCTATTTTTTAGATGGATGGTGATGGGTATAAAATCACTATGATATTTAAATTCCATTGGATATATTTAAAAGAGTGATATAATAGTTTTATTTTTAAATGTTAATATTTGTATTATGCAAGACATTACATCTTTTATGACTATTTAAAACCATGATGAAAAATTTATAGAATATATGATTATGTGGTTTTCCAGAATTCTTTTGGAAGTACGGGAGCAAAAAGCTGGGTGAAAGCCTCTGATTTTGCACAACTGCTCTTTTTACAGATGAGGCATTTGAAAAGTCAGAGAGTAGAAAGGATTTACCCAAGGTCACATGGCAAAGTAGAACCTGAGCTAGGAACAAAGTAAAAATTTCAGGACTCCCTAATCAACCCTCTTTTCATTACTGCAGCTGGCCTTCTGCATCAGTCAGAGTCCCAAAGGTCCCAACATTCAAACACAGGACAAAAGGAATGCAAGTTCATTCAGTGTTTATTTCCAGGCCTAAGAGCAAGGTTGAAAGGAAGCAACAGAGGCTGGTCAAGCCATTTCCACCACTAGGCCTGAGGAACAAAGGGAAAGAGCCCTTACCTGGCCCCTGGGAGATGGTAGCTACAGGAGAAGACCACCAACAGGACCTCTGTCTTAGGTAGAGGCTGCTGCCAAACCACAGCTAGCAAGGGAGGGCTGGGGGAGAAAATACCCCCACCTCTCTCTTCTCCTGCCCTGTGTTCCTGGTGGCACCTTCCACTGGTCAAGTCAACCATGTGTCAAAGGGAAGGCACCAGCCTAAGATAGAGATGGGTAAAGAGTCTGAGGGGCAACCCAAAAATTGTCCACCACATTTTCCATTTTAAATTTGATACTTGTATTTAAACAAAAAGAGTAGGCTTCCAGGTCAAGGTAAGCCTTAGCAAAACCAAGAGATCTGTTCAAGAGGAACCAAAAAGTCTATGTTTATGAGGCAGGAGGAATTTCAAAGCAGTTGAGAAGGATTTTTATTTTTCATTTTGTAACTGTGATGCACAGATATCCAATTATTTTAAAACTGTGATTTTTTGTCATCTCCTTTCATTGGAAACTGATCTTTATTTTTCTAAAAATTGCCTGATGAAATCTCCACTCATGCAGGCTATAATAGGTGGCCGCAAACTACAACCAAAACCCAGGAGTGGAGGGAAGATCCCTGAGAAAAAGCAGTGCAGATGGAAGGTTTTAAACAGAAGTATATTATTAAACATAATAATATAAATTATTAATAGCCATCTATTAAAGACAGATTAATCCTGCTAAAATGAGATCGAAAGAATATATGCAATTAGCATAATCCAAAATGCTTTAGCATTTAAATCACCTTTCTAGGCAACTTGTATTCATGTTACAGAAAGAGCAGCACCCTCTAGGGCAGCGGTTCTCAACCTGTGGGGGGCGACCCACAGGAACTGTATTAAAGGGCCATGGCATTAGGAAGGTTGAGAACCACTGTTCTAGGAGAAGAAGTTTCCAACAACCTATTGCCCTGTCACCTGTGGTTTTCCCCCACATCCCAGTAAGGCATGATGGAGGCAGAATGGAAGAATGGGAAGGGGTACTCTTATTCCCAATCCTCTCCCAAAAGAAAGCAGGTGAATGATGCACAAACACCCCCAGCTGGGAAACAGAAGACCCAGGGTTCTAATTCTGGCACAGTCATTGATTCATTGTGCATCCTTGCTTAACATCCTCTCTGAACCCAAGTCTTCTCGCTTGTGAATATTGGTCTCCAGTGTCTCTTATAGTCCAATTGCCTCCGCTCAACGGCTAGAATAATAAAAACTGAAAATTTTATGGAATTATCCTGGGTATTAAAAAAAGTAATATCTATGCAAAAAAAATCATAATTGTCAGATGCCGAACCAACTTAAGGGAGCCCACATTGTATAGAAGAAAGAACAGCATGTTCAAATCATTTAACCTGTATTTAAAATTTAAAATTTAAAAACCTGAAATTTCAAACTTCTAGCTATGGTCAAATAAGGAGATCAGCAAATATTCTGCTGAAAGAGCAACTATAAAGGTGGACAAAATTGACAACACAACCCTTCCAGTCTTCTGAAAATGAACAATCTGAGAAGTTTTTGCGTTTGAAAAAACTACTGGAGTTTGGGTAAGGATGGTTGAAGAGTGGTGTCCTTGCCTGGGCTCCTAATCCCTACCTTTCTCCCTTCTTAATTGGTACAGAAATTCTGCAGGCTATGAGAACAGGCAGCTGCATTGCTGGAATCAAAAAGAACTTATTCAATCCGGAGCAGTAGGCACCCACACCCAGCAGCATTGGTGGATTATCTTGGCAGCAGAGGAGAAGGTAGGGCTGCTAGCTCTGCTACTTTGAGATTAAGGCTGTGGTTGGGGCAAGCATATTCCTTACTGAGGCTGCAAATATGAGGACTAACAATTATGTTCACAAGCTCATCCTAGAAAAAGTACCTCATTATTATCACTATGGTCCCCTTCAAAGTACTCTCCCTGGGATTCTATACACCAACACCAGTGCCTAGTCCTTCCTTTGAAGCAATTTTGGAACACTTTTTCTGGAATGGCCATCAGAGCTGTCATCATATTACCCTTGATGTCCTCGATGTCACGAAAATGTCTCCCTTTCAATATTTCCTTTATCTTTGGGTAAAGAAACTGTCTTTGGGGGCCATATCAGGTCAGTAGGGAGGGTGTTCTAATACAATTATTTGTCTCCTGGCTTCACAGACAGTGCCGTGTGAACTGCTGCATTGTCGTGATGCAAGAGCCATGAGTTGTTGGCCAAGATTTTCAGTTAAGATTTTCCTGTTTCTGGGTGGTGCCTGTGGCTCAGTGAGTAAGGGCACAGCCCCATATGCCAGAGGTGGCAGGTTCAAACCCAGCCCTGGCCAAAAACTGCAAAAAAAAAAGAAAGAAAAAGATTTTCCTGTTTCTCTATTGACATTTACTTGGTCTGCTATGCTTCTCATAGTCAGCTGACAATTTTGATGCACAATTCAATAAATTTTTGCAATGTTTTCATCAGTTCTGCTCATTACTGGCTGCCATGACTTCTCTTCATCAGTGATACTTTCTCTCCACTTAGAAAAATGTTTAATCCATTTCTACACTACCATTTTCACAGCATTATTCCCATAAAGTTGGACTAACATGTCTCTGATTTCACTTCCACTCTTGCAAAGTTTAACAAGAAATTTAATGTTTGTTCATTGCTCTAATTCAAGCTCCAACATTCTTGCAACAGCACACAAAATCAAGCAACAATACTGAACACCACTCAGCAAGATACTACCATACTTCAACATGAACACAACCATGAGGCACTTTAATCCAAGGCTTTATTTGGAACCTTACCAAGTTGTTTGTATAGTGCTGCCAACATAAGGACGTGATGGTAAGTTTGCTAATTTAATTGGATCTGGTATGAGCAGCAGAGACCAGAGAGGGCACAAGTTACATTAACAATCCTCACTGACACAGAGGCTGAGCATATATGTGTTAGAGCCCCAAAGGGAACCAGCAGGAGGTAAAATGCTGGCATAGACTTAGAAATGGCCTAAACTTGGAATATGTTCCTTAACCTACACACTGATTTCAGCACAGTATGGAAGGCTTACTTGTTTTAGGTGCTTCAGCACAACCTGTCTAATCATTAGTTGACTACTAGGCTAGAAATCTAGGCAGAGATATCAGAAGCCACATACCACTGGAGGCACAGATGTAGCTCAAGTAGGTTTCCAAACAAAAACAAACAAATTTTTAAAAACCCTTCAAAGACAAAATACAGAATTCAGAGTTGCTATGATATATTTTCTAGAATGGTCAGTTTTCAACATCACCACTAACAAAAATGAGACCTCCAAAAAAAGAAAAGGTGTGATTCACACTAAAGAAAAGGACGAAACGATACAAACTTCCTCTGAGTGATTTCAGGTATTTGTTTTAGCGGACAAAGACTCAGAGCAGCTATTTGAATGTGCTCAAAGAGCTAAAAAAAAAAAATCATGTTCAAAAAGTTAAAGTATAGAAAAATTCCATCAACAAATAATCTGAATAAAAAGATAGGAATTATTAAAAAGAACCAAATGGAATTTCTAAAATTTGAAGTATAATAACTGAAATAAAAAGTTCACCTAGAGGACTTTAATAAAAGATCAAGATGCCAAAAGAAAGAATCAGTGAACTTGAATAAAAATTGACAAAAAAAATGAATAGCTATTCAAAGACCCATGGGACAACTTCAAGCATATCAACATACATACAAAGGTAGACCCAGAATGAGAGGAGGGCGAAAGAGGAAAAGAGGGTTATTTGAAGAAATAATGACAGAAAATTCCAAATTTGAGGAAAAAGATTTTTAGATCTGAATAATAAATTCAGATATCCCATTTGTAAATCGAACTCCAGTAGATACATAGAAAAAGATCCACACCTGGATGCATCATAGACAAACTGTTGGAAGTCAAAGACAAAGGGAAAATCTTAAAAACCATATACAGGAAAATACAATACCTCTAATTCCTGATTTTTCATCTAAAATAATGGAGACTAGAAGGACATATTGAACATACTGGGGAAAAAAAATCCCTGTCAAGAAATAATTCTATATTAAGCAAAGATATCCTTCAAAACAGAAAGCTAAATGAAGAGATTCCTAGATAAACAAACAAATAACCTGAGAAAATTCATGGCAAAAAGACTTTCCTTACAATATATAATTAAAAGTCTTCCGGTTCAAAAGGAATTGATACCACATGGTAATCTGAATTCACAAGAAGAAATAAAAACCACCAGAAATAGTAAATATGTAGGTTAATACAGAAAATCTACTTTTTGTTTTGTTCTCTAAACTGTCTAAAAAGATGTAGATTTCATAAAATAATATTGACATTGTACTATCAAGTTTTATCAAATATATTTAATATATATACACATATACGTATCTATATATATATAGAGAGAGGGTACTAAAAAATGTATACACATTTTCAGAAAGGAAAAAACTGTATTAAAATTATAATACTCAATTTATACCAATAACAGAATATGAATACAAGTCATGTTTAAGCACCACTTTTTTTTTTTTTTTTTTTTTTGAGACAGAGTTTCACTATATAGCCCTGGGTAGAGTGCTGTAGCATCACAGCTCACAGCAACCTCTAACTCTTGAGCTTAAGCAATTCTCTTGCCTCAGCCTTCCAAGTAGCTGGGACTACAGGCACCCACCACAATGCCTGGCTGTTTTCTGTTGTTAGTTGTCATTGTTGCTTTAATTGGCTCAAGCTGGGTTTGAACCTGCCAGCCTCAGTGTATGTGGCCAGTGCCATAACCACTATACTACGGGCACCAACCCTTAAGTACCTCATGTAATTTGCAGCAGTCAAACATGACTTGAGTGTTACAATGTTAACACAGATTTTTTCACTCTTAAAATGTGTATGCAATCATAAGGACAACTTGCACTAGATTGTTTATCGCTGATCAATTTACAATTGCCAAGACATGGAAACAACCTAAATGCCCATCAACTCAGGAATGGATTAACAAATTGTGGTATATGCACACCATGGAATACTATTCAACCATCAAAAAAGATGGTAACTTCACATCTTTTATAATATACTCGATGCAGTTGAAACACATTCTTCTTAGTAAAGTATCACAAGAATGGAAAAGCAATTATTCAATGTTCTCAACACTAATAGGAAGCCAGTAGATGATATGATGCATGCCCACATAAGAGAAAAACTCATTTCAATTTAAGTTTGGGGACAGGGTAACAACGGAGGAGGAAGGAGGTTGGGGAGCTCTCACTGAATGGACACAGGGTGGAGGTGTTTGGCACACCTTTTGTGTGTGGGACATAACCACAAGAGGGACTCCACCTGACAAAATCAAATATTTTAACCTGGTTGTTTGTACTCTCATATTAACCTGAAATAAATTTACTTTAAAAAAAAATGCGTATGCACGTTTTTGGCACCTCTTGTATATAGCACAAAGGAGGGAAAGAAGGAATGGAGCTATATATAATTAAAGTTTTTATATTCTACTGGAATTAAGTTAATAATAATTTGAAGTACCCAGTGGTAAATTAATATGCTTATCATCCTAGTGCAACCAGTAAGAAAATGACTAAGAATTATATAGGTATTAAATGGTATACAAAACTGTTTATTTAATATATAATAATGAAGCAAAACAGAAGAACAAAAAATAGATGATATATAAAAAAATTACAAAATGTCAAATATAAATCCAATCAATGAACTATTACATTAAAAGTGAACGGGCTAATTACCTCAATTGAAAGAAAGAGATTGTCAGACTTGACATAAAAGCATGATCCAACTTATACTCTGTGTCAGAAACACACCTTAAATTTAAAGACACAGCAGTTAAAAAGATAAAATACAGAAAAAGATATGTCTTGAAAACAGTAAACAAAAGAGAGGTGGAGTAGCTATATTAATATCATTAAAATGGACTTTAAGACAAAAAATATTGCTAGAGACAAAGAAGGGTATTTCATAGCAATTTGATACTAAATACACTGGAAAAATATAGTGAGCATATATACACTTTATAATACAGCTCAAAATACATGAAACAAAAATGGACACAACTGAAAAGAAAAACAGATAATTTGACAACAATAGTTGGAGAATTGGCTGGACATGGCAGCTCATGCCTGTAAGCCTAACACTCTGGGAGGCTGAGGCAAGTGGATTGCCTGAGCTCACAGGTTAGAGACCAGCCTGAGCCAGGGTGACACCCCCAACTATAAAAATAGCCAGGTGTGTGGCAGGAGCCTGTAATCCCAGCTACTTGGGAGGCTGAGGCAAGAGAATCACTTAAACCCAAGAGTTTGAAGTTGCTGTGAGCTGTGATACCCCAGAACTCTAGCCAGGGTGATGAAGTGAGACTCTCTCAAAAAAACAAAAGTTGGAGAATTCTTACAATGCTAGCCCTGATCTAGGCACTTGGGGACACTCACCCCATCCTCGTCTTTTAACTACCATAAATCCCCAAGTTAGGCTCCTTTCCTGGCTCTCTCAAGCCTTTTTCTTTCTCTTTTTTTTTTTTTTTTTTGGTTTGGTACCAATGTGGAAACCTCTAACCTCTCCAGAAAGCCTCCTTTTGTGAGTAATTAGCCTTTTCCTACTCTCTTGGTCCTAATGTGACATCATTCCATTCAATCTGAACCAAATTTTAGTTAGCAGCTCCATGCCACATCTGTGAGGTGACAACAAAAATTGGTGCTGTGAGCAGAATGTCTAGATGATGACCATGGGTCATCATCTCGTGCTTTGGCTTACCAAACTGACACAGATGCCTGCCATTCAGAGCTGCTGCTTGCTAACTGGAATCATCTTGGAGCCACATGGTTATGTTCTGGCAAGCTTGTGCTTTGAGCTGTGCTTTGTTATGTTGCTTAGCTGAATTTTGCAGAACCTCTATTATGCATTTAATGGATCTAAATCAGAAGAATCAGAAGTTTCAAAAGTTTATATCTAGAGACAGGAATACAGGAACTCCTTAAGGTACCCCTGGTTTTGCAGGATAACTTACATGGCACTATCGCAAAGCATTATCAATCAATTTGAAGTAACATCTACAGAATATTCTACCCCAAAACATCAGAATTCATATTATTTTGGAGCACAAATGGAATGATTTTTAGGATAGACCATAAAATAAGTCTCAATAAGCTTAAAAAGATTGAAATTGTACAAACTATGTTCTTTACTCACAATAGAATTAAATTAGAAATCAACAATAGAGGGAAATAGGAAATTAAACAACATTTCTAATTAACAAATTGGTTGAAAAAATCACTAGAGAAGTTACAAAATATCCTTAATTTACTGAAAATGAAAGCATAATATACCCAACAAATTTATGAGCTACAGCTAAAGAAGTGCTTAGAGGGAACTTTAATGCTTTACATAACTATCAGCTACAGGAAATTTTAAGGGGATAAGGAGTATACTAATGAGGCCTTGTAAGGTATCAATAACATAAACTTTGACCTTAAAAAGCCAGAAAACTAAAAATGAATAAAAACCAGATAGAAAAAAAGGAAATAAAAATTAGAGCAAAGATTAATAAAATAGAAAACAGATAAAGATGCAAAGTTTGGTTCTTTAAAAAGATTAACAAAATCGAAAAACCTTAGTAGACTAACCAAGAACAAAAGAGAAAAGGCACAAAAACCCAGATCCAGAATGAAAGAGGAGCCATTGTTGGAGACTACCTAAATGAAAAGGATGATAAAAGAATATTATGAAAACTTTGTGTCAACACATTAGGCAACTTAGATGAAATGAACAATTTTCTAGAAAGACACAAATTGACAAAACTGACTCAAGAAAAAGCGAAAATCAGAATAACCTATAACAAGTAATGAACTAAAATTCCTCCTACAAAGAAAAGCTCAGATCCAGATGACTTCCCTGGCACATTTTATTATAGAAGTAATGCCAACTTTTCTCAAACTTTACAAAATATGGAAGAGGAGAAAATACTTCCCACTTTATTCTATAACATCAATATTACCCTGAAACCAAATCCAGACAAAGAGATTAAGAGAAAAGAAAACTACAGACACCTATGCCTTGTGAAAGCAGATACAAAAAAACCTCAACAAAATACTAACAAATCCAGGGGCATATTAAAAGGATTATAGACCATGACCAATTGAGTTTTATCCCAGGAATGCAAAATTGGTTTAATATACAAAAATTAATGAATATAACACACTATATTAATAAGATAAAAGGAAAAAAACTCCCCATAATTATATCAATAGACTCAGAAAAAGTGCTGGACAGAATCCCAAAACTAGAATTGTTGATAAAACCCCAAAAAACTTGGAAGAGAGAGACATCTACAATATAGCCACAGCTATCATCATACTTAGGGGTGAAAGAATTAACTTTATTGTTAATATCAGGAACAAGGGAAGAGTATCTGATTTCATCATATCTATTTAACATTATACAGGAAGTTTCCTCCAATGCAACAAGGCAAAAACAAAACAACAAAGCAAAAGAAAGTCACACAAATTGGAAAATTGCCTTTATTCGTAGGTGATATGAGCTTTTATATACAAAATCCCTCAAGGAATCCAAGAAAAAAACCAATAAAGAAATAATTGAAATCCAGCCCAGCCTGCCAAACAAAAATGACGGCTGCAACCAAAAAATGGCCGGGCATTGTGGCAGGCGCCTGTAGTCCCAGCTACTTGGGAGGTGGAGGCTAGAGACTCACTTGAGCCCAGGAATTGGAGGTTGCTGTGAGCTGTGATGCACTCTATCCAGGGTGACAGCTTGAGGCTCTGTCTCAATAAAACAAAAAAACCTGACCAGTATTCCTTAAAATTGCCAAAATCTAGAAAGGCCTAAAGAGACATGACAATTAAATGTAATGTGGAATTCTGGATCAGATCCCAAGACAGAAAAAGACATTCAGTAAAAACTAGAGAAATTCACACAAATAAAGTATGGACTCCGTTAATAATTATGTATTAAAACTGGCCCCTTACTGTTTTTGTTTTGTTTGAGACAGAGTCTCACTATGTTGCCCTCAGTAGAATACCGTAGCATCACAGCTCACAGCAACCTCAAACTCTTGGGCTCAAGCGATTCTCTTGCCTCAGCCTCCCAAGTACCTGGGACTACAGGCACCCACCACAATGCCTGGCTATTTTTTTTTTTTTTTGTAGTTGTCATTATTGTTTAGCAGGCCTGGCTGGGTTCAAAACCGCCAGCCCCCTGTATGTAGCCAGTGCCCTAACCACAGAACTACGGTTGCTGACCCTGGCTCCTTAGTTTTAATAAATGCACCACACTATATAACACATAAATGTAACCAAATGTAACATAAATGTAACAAGGGGAAATGAGTACAGAGTATACAAGAATTCTCTGTAATATCTTTGTAACTTTTCTGTAAATCCAAAACTATTCTCAATTAGAAAGTTTATTTCAAAAACATGTTTGGTGCTGTATGAAAGGAGAGAAGGTTAGTACTCCCCTTGAAACCAGCCCGAGCAAGGTCTTCCAAGGATGGAAGAGGACCTTGGGCCTGAGAACATGCATATACTTCATGGCGTCTAACCATTCTTAATAATATATATATAGTTGCAATTTCTGCATTTAGTTGTATTTTTGATTGTTTGAGACAGACTCTCACTATGTCACCCTCAGTACAGTGCTATGGCGTCACAGCTCACAGCAACCTCAAACTCTTGGGCTTAAGCGATTCTCTTGCCTTAGCCTCCCAAGTAGCTGGGACTACAGGTGTCCGCCACAATGCCTGGCTATTTTTTGGTTGCAGTTGTCACTATTGTTTTAGCAGGCCCGGGCTTGGCTTGAACTTGCCAGCCTCAGTGTATCTGGCTGGCGCCCTAACCACTAAGCAATAGGCATTAAGCCACATTTAGTTGTGTTTTTAATGAAAGGACCCTAAAAAATATCTATCCTGGGCGGTGACTGTGGCTTATCGAGTAGGGCACCAGCCCTATATACCAAAGGTGCAGGTTCAAACCCGGCCTCAGCCGAACTGCAAAACAAAAAAGTAGCCAGACGTTGTGGCGGGCACCTGTGGTCCCAGCTACTCGGGAGGCTGAGGCAAGAGAATTGCCTAAGCCCAGGAGTTGGAGGTTGCTGTGAGCTTGTGATGCCACGGCACCCTACCAAGGGCGATAAAGTGAGATTGTCTCTACAAAAAAAAAAAAAAAAAAAAATCTATCCTGTCCCATCACAAGAAACAAGTACTTCCCATGCACCCTTTAGTCCACTTACAATCATGCTCCTTCCCTTGGCAAACTTTTCTTCTCTTTCTGAGAAACCACTTTATTTTGATCCTCTCCTTTTTTTTTTTTTTTTGAGACAGAGCCTCAAGCTCGTCCTGGATAGAGTGCGATGACATCATAGCTCACAGCAACCTCCAATTCCTGGGCTCAAGCTAGTCTCCTGCCTCCGCCTCCCAAGTAGCCGGGACTACAGGCGCCCGCCACAACGCCCGGCCATTTTTTTGGTTGCAGCCGTCATTGTTGTTTGGCGAGCCCAGCCTGGATTCAAACCCACCAGCTCAGGTGTACGTGGCTGGCACCTTAGCCCATTGAGCCACAGGCGCCGAGCCAATCCTCTTCCCTCCTTTTTTTTTTTAAATAATATTTATATTTATTTATTTTTGCTGTTTTTGGCCGGGGCTGGGTTTGAACTTGCCACAGGCATCGCCCTCCCTCCTCTTTTTAAGAAAGCTTTTCTTTCTGGTGTTCCCAAGTTTCTTTAATTGGCCCTATTTTCTTCTCCTTTAACACACTATACTCTGAAGTATTCATCCAACTAAGCCTGCACAGTTAACCTTAAGACAGCTGACCCTTGAATAACAAGACTATGAACTGTGTGGGTCCACTTATACGCCAACTTTTTTCAATAAATACATCAGGTGGTTTGGCGCCTGTGGCTCAAGCGGCTAAGGTGCCAGCCACGTACACCTGAGCTGGCAGGTTCGAATCCAGCCTGGGCAGCCAAACAACAATGACGAGTGCAACCAAAAAATGGCCAGGCGTTGTGGCGGGTGCCTGTAGTCCCAGCTACTTGGGAGGCAGAGGCAGGAGACTCGCCTGAGCCCAGGAATTGGAGGTTGCTGTGAGCTGTGATGCCACAACACTCTATCCAGGGTGACAGCTTGAGGTTCTGTCTCAAAAAATAAAAAAAATAAAAAAAATAGGGCGGCTCCTGTGGCTCAGCGAGTAGGGCGCCGGCCCCATATACCAAAGGTGGCGGGTTCAAGCTCGGCCTCAGCCGAACTGCAAAACAAAAAAATAGCCGGGCGCTGTGGCGGGCGCCTGTAGTCCCAGCTACTCAGGAGGCTGAGGCAAGAGAATCGCTTAAGCCCAGGAGCTGGAGGTTGCTGTGAGCAGTGTGACGCCACGGCACTCTACCCA